>PVJX010023488.1:0-29220 GCA_004027295.1 Dolichotis patagonum | reverse complement strand
TCTCCCTCCCCCCTGCTTAGCAAATGGGAGCCAGTGAACTACACATCTTGTGAAAAGATTGGCTATGTTATTTAGTATGAGCTCCCCATATGCAAAGATAAGGACAACCATTTGGAAAAAAACAAGAGACAATATGACAGATAGTAAAGATCTCTGGTTGTCTAGCTTTGAAATTTATGCTTTCTTACACTGCATTCTGTTATGTTTAATTTTACTCCCTTTTAAAATAAAAAATATACAATGAACTGTAAAAAAAAAAGCAGAGCAAGTTTTTATTGTACATGTCAAAAGGAAGAGAAAGAGGTAAGAATATTATACATTTGATTTAGAACAAAAAGTTGATCCCCCCAAAAGACAGATTTTAATGTAACAGAATATACAAAAATTACTCATATGGCTTCACATTTCACAATGCAACAATTTTATTTATTTATTTGTTTCGTTTTAGAAATTGGTGTTTTAATATCATCCATATGCCCTTGCTACCAATGGATCAGTGTTACCTAAGCAACTGTACATCTAATGTTAGCAGTTGATCATAATTTTAACCCACATTGTGCCCACCTCGTGATCTTGCTCTATACAATTTCCTTTGAGAAGTAAGCTCATTGTTCACCCACTTGCTGAGTCCCCTGCTGTGTTTCTCAGGAGCTGTCTCTCCCTCAATAAAATTTCCTATTCTTAAAAAAGAAAAAAAGAAAGAAATTGATGTTTTCTTTTCCGTCAGCCTCATTCCCATTTTGCTGAAGTGTCTGCAGAACAACTTAAGACCCCTCGGTGGTGGTTCCTACCCACTGAGCGGCCTGTGCAGTGAGGGCTGCAGACCAGTGGACTTTCTGCGGCCACTAGCACTCCAGTCTTCGGTAGGGAGCTGCTGAATGGGCATAGAGGGCACCTGCACACCTTCAGACCGATCTGCAACGAACGTCAGGCTGAGCAGCAGTGACTTTGGGAGCTGGTGCGGTCGATTCGCCCTGAAATTCCTCCTTGGTCACAGCCTTTTCAGCAGCCTCTTCGGGATCCCCTTAGAAGCAGAGCTCACGCCTGACTTCCCACGGGTGTTGGCGGCGCGTGGTGCCACGCATGCGCAGCTCTGCCGGGGCCAGCGTCCACACCAGACGCAGTGAGCGAGCGCCCTTACTGGTGCGCCGGATGGCGGTGCCCACGTAGCGCGGAGGAGAATCTGCGTGACGAGAGCCGTGGTCGGCAGGTTGGCCTAAGACGCCTCGGTGAGAGCCGGTGGGCCGCTCTGGGAGCGTAGCCACCAGAAGACGCGGTTCTCAGAAGGCTGCCTGGATCTGGTTAGCGAAGGTCCACGAGTGAAGCGGCCAGCAATGCGAGTAGCTCCAGTGGCACCGACGTCAGCAGGACTTTCCACGGCGACTATGGCTCGAGCTGCCAGCAGAAGCTTCTCCTAGGTCAGCTTCAGATTTATGATGCAGCTCCCGTCACTTTGCCTTTTGCAGACATACTGCTCCGCCTGGAAATCCAGGTTGGTGCCACCTACGTGTGCTCCTGCAGCCAGAAATTTGAGGACATCCTCCTCCTTCATTTGCAGGACATCGAGGGCTCTGGACATTGTGAGAGTTTCCCTTTAAGTTATAATGGGACTCATGAAAAACGCCTTATGGGCCCCTCCCTGGGCAGCACAAAAAGATGTTTATTTGTTCATTCATTTATTCATTCATTCACTCATTCATTGAGGCCAAGTCTTGCCCTATGGTTCAGGCTGGCCTTGGGCTTACTATGCAGCCTAGGCTGCCCTCAAACTCTCATCAATCCTCCTGTCTCAGCCTCCACAGTGCTGGAATTACAGGTGTGCACTCTCATCCCCAGCTCAACAAATCCGAGTAGATTATTTTGGAGCAGTTTCACATTTACACAAAAATACTGAATGGAAAGTACAGAGAGTTCTGTCACCTTCCTCAGTTTCCTCACCTTTTTTTTTGTTTGTTTGTTTTTTGAGAAGGGGTCTCCTTGTGTTGCCCAGACAGGTCTGTTTTCAAACACAAGACCCTCCTGAGTTAGCCTCCCAAATAAATCTGATTATGGGTTTGCCCCACCTCACCTGGCTTCCCTTATTTTATTACTATTATTATTATTATTATTTTTTTTTATCGGTACCAGGGATCAAACTCACGACCGCTTGCTTGCGAGGCAGGCACTTACGCCGCTGAGCTAAATCCCCAGCCCCTATTATTATTATTTTTTTATATTATTTTATTTCATTTTTATTACATATATATGTGTGTATGTGTGTGCATATATATGTATATATTTTATTTTTTGAGACAGGCGCTGTCTGTAGGACAGCCTGTAAGACGGTCCAGGCTGGCTTCAAACTCCTGGTGATTTACCTGCTGCAGGCTCTCCAGTGCTGAGATTACCATTCTACGCCGTCATACCTGGCTTTTTATGGTACCCTTCTCTTATGGTTTTAAACAAATGTAAGGTGCCGTGTAACCATTATTACAGTACCACCCAGATTAGCATCACTGCTTTAAAAATCACCTTGTGTTTAACCTGTGCATTCCTCTCGCCTGCTTCCACTGTCCTGGCATCCACCAATTTTCCCTGTCTCCATGGTTTTATCTTTCCTAGAATGTCAGGTACCATAGTTGAAATCATACAGCATGATTTCCAGATTGGCTTCTTTGATTTGGCTGTATGTCTGTTCGTGTCTTCGTAGCTCATTTCTTTCCTTTTATGGGAGAGGTTTTTTTGTTTTGCCTTGTTTTTTTTGAGACAGTCTTGTTATGTAGCTCAGGCTGGCCTCAAGCACACAGTGGTCCTCCTGCTTCAGCCTCCCAAGTGCTGGGATTACAGGTGTGTGCCGCCACGCCCAGCCCTCATTTCTTTTTATTTTTAATAATATTTCTTTGGGGGCTGGGGATTTAGCTCAGTGGCTTAAGCGCCTGCCTGGCAGGCGTGAGGTCGTGAGTTCAATCCCCGGTACCAAAAAAAAAAAAAAAAAAATTCTTTATATGCATTACTATGGTTTTATCTATTCACCCACTGAATAACATCTTGGCCACTTCCAAATTTTGGCAGTTAAGCTGCTATAGATTTGAGTACAGGTTGTTAGGTAGACATGAATTTTCAGCTCATTTGAGTAAATTCCAAGGATCAGGATTCATCTCTACTAGTGATGAATGAGATTTCAAAGATAGGGCCGGGGATTTAGCTCAGTGGCTTAAGCGCCTGCCTGGCAAGTGTGAGATCGTGAGTTTGATCCTTGGTACAAAAGAAAAAAAAAAAAAAAACTTTCAAAGATAAATGAATAAAAGAGATTTATTATTGTTTCCCATCCTTGTATTCATCCAAATGGTGTTATCGGGGTTCAGGATTTAGCCATTCTGATGGGTGTGTAATAGTGTCTTGTTGTTCTATTTTGCAATTTGGTAACTTCTGTATAGTGGGTTTCTTAATTGGAGCAGTGTTGTTTGGGACGCCGGGACAGTCAAGGACTTGCAGGAAGTGAACAGGATGGGGGTTGGCAGCAGAGTGACACATTGGAAAGTTGTACGGTCTAGCCTAATGGTGGCGAACCTATGGCTTGCAAGTTATTTGTTTTCTTTTTAAGACCAAAGATTTTAATGTATGAGTTGTTTTTTCTAAACTAAAACCTCAGTATTCAGGTTAATTGCAGTGTTGGCACTTTGTGATAAATAAGTGGGTTTTGGGTTGCAGTTTGGGTACCCCGTCTCTAAAAGGCTCCTCATTGCTGGTCCAGCCAGGGCAGTCAGCTGCGTGACTCGGAAGGAAAATGGATCTGAAAATGGATAGTCTCTGAGGTAACTGACGTCAACAAGTGAACTACATGGGGACCCAACAGGAGAGGTAGATAGATGAGCAGCGTGGTGGCAGGAAAAGCCTGCTCAGCAGTGAAGGCCGTGGGTGAATGTTCATCTGACTCAAAGTCCATGTCCTTTAAAGTCATTCCAAGAAAGCTGCACAGGAACTCTTTCCCCAAACCACCTGTAACATCAGTCATTCTATCTTGCTTTTCAAAGTTTCTGATTATAGATGACCCTCTTTGTTGTTGTTGTTGTTGTTGTTATTGTTGTCATTTTGAGATAGGGTCTCACTACGCAGATCAGGCTGGCCTTGAATTCACTTCATAACCCAGGCTGGCCTCAAACTTGAAGTTATCTTCCTGCTTCAGCCTCCCAAATGCTGGGATTACAGGCGTGCACTACCACACTTGGCCTGATGATCCTCAATTTGATGTGGTTATTTCCTGATAAACCCATCGTAAGTTGCAAGTATCCTAAGTCCAAAATGCACTTAACAAAACTTACCAGAACATCACTGCTTCTCCTGGCCTGCCTTAAACACTCTCAGAACTCTTACTTTAACCTGCAGTTAGGTAAAATCATCTAGCACAAATCCTATTTCCTAATATAGTGCTGGGTGTCTCACAACTCACACAGGAAAAGGCATTCTGAAGACATTGGGATGTGCAGATACATGCGACATGGAGCACTGTCCTGGTCACAGAGCCCCTCATGGACTGTCCATTTTCCTTCTTCATCACCCAGCTGACTGGAAGCTGCAGTTTGCAGAGGCTGCCCGGCATTGCAGGAATGTCACACTGCCCATCAGTAACCAACGTCCTGTAGTTTGGAACACAAATGTCCCCTAAAGGCCCATGTATGAATTAAAGGTCTGGGTCCCGGCCGGTGACACCATTGAGAGATGGTCAGACCTTATAGGCCGGGTTGTGTGGAAGTTAAATCACTAAGGTCATGTCCTCTGAAGGGAACTGTGGGACCCTGCCCCTTCCTCTCTTTCTGGCTTCTGGCTACGGAGAAGTGAGCAGTTTATTCTGCCGTGCACTCCTACCACCATATGTTGTCTTGCCACAGGCCCAAAAGCAAGGGCTAAGTGAGCACAGTCTGAGACTGTGAGCCAGAACAAACTGTGTCCCTTATAAGCTGATTATCTTAGGTATTTGTTATAATAATGGAGAACTGACCGCACATCTCGAAAAGATCAAAATTCAGATTTCAAAGTATTATTTGTACTTAATGCATATTGCTTTTTGCATCAGTGTAAAGGCAAAAAAAAAAATATTCCAAGATAAGCCATTATAACTTGAGTCAGGAGGAGGGAAAGTTTGAGCCCAACCTGGGCAATTTAACAAGATCTTGTTTCAAAGTTAAAAATGAAAAAAAGGGCTGGGGATGTAGCTGAGTGTAAAGGTCCTGGGGTTCAATCTTCAGTACAGAGTAAAGAATAACCGTCTTTCAGTTATAAGAGGTACAGAAAAAAATCTAAAATTGGCTGAAGCAAAAAAAAAAATATATATACCTCACACAAATGAGTCTAAACAAGTCTTGCCTTCAGATTCATTTGATCAGGAGTTTAAACGGTGTCACCAGGATATGATTTCTGTCTTGATTCGATTCTATTCTGTTGTATGGTTGCTCTAGTTTCAAACAGGTTCATTCCTCCCCGCGGCAGAAACTTCACCAAAGAGGGTCTGGGACAGGGAAGCTGCTCACCCTAAGGAAGCCAGGAAGCAGAGAGACAGCTGAGAGGAAGGGACAGAGGAAGATACAGTTCCTAAGGTTGTGTCTCCATGATGCATTCCCTTCCCCTTGGCCCCACAAATTTCTGTTACCTGATAGCCTTCCAATAATGCCTCAAATTATAAACTCATCAATGAATTAATTCACTAATTCACTTTCTAACCCTAACCCTAACCCTAACCCTAACCCTAACCCTAACCCTAACCCTAACCTCAAAACAGATGTAGAGAGCCTTCACAAGCACCCTGGCTTTCTCCTTCTGTGCTTACACAGAGAGGCCATCTGCAGCCCAAGGGTGAGCTGTCACTGGAGAATGACCATGTGCTGGCACTCTGGTCTCACTTGTCTGGTCTTTCCAGGACTATAAGAAAATTAATTTTCTTGTTTCTTTCACTTAGCCTGTGGTATTTTATTATTGCGGTTCAAGCAAATGATGATAATGTTGTTTTTCGACAGTGGGTCTCACTGTAGCCCATGCTGGCCTTGCACTCAGGATGATTATCCTGCTTTAGCCTCCCAAGCGCTGGGACTTCAGTGTGTGCCACCATGCCTGGCTAGGGCCCTACCTTTGAACATCACAGCACCTCTCAACGTGGACACAGTGGGGACCAAGCTTTAGTACAAGAACCTTTGGCAGACACACTCAAACCAAAGCAATCATCAAAGCATTCCCTGCGAGGAGGGTGGGTGAGGGGAGTGTACTGATTGGCTTAAACCAGGTAAGGACCTGCTTTTACCTCCATCTAAAACTACCCTAATTGGGCTGGGGATTTAGCTCAGTGGCTTAAGTGCCTGCCTGGCAAGCGTGCATTTGGTCCCTGGTATCAAAAAAAAAAAAAAAAAAACTACCTTAATGGCGGTGGAAGCAGCATCAGGCAGGACAACTCTATCTTACCAAGACAACTTTCTTTTTCAAGTTATTTTGAGATGCAAGTACAGAATAGGGGTTTAAAGCAGGAATTGTAACCAGGGTTTTAGCTGAGTGGCTCAAGTGTTTGCCTGTTAAGTGTGAGGTCATGAGTTTGATTCTCGGTACCCCCCCCAATACACATGTAAAGCAGGAATCATGGGTCAACGCTCGGGCCTCAATACTATCTGCCATTTGTTTGGTGTGTAAGCTTGTGCAAATTGCTTAAGCACTCACAGTTCCTGTGAAATGGGACAGATAATAGGGCCACCTCAGAGAGACATGGCAATTAAATGTATCAACACTTCTGGGAACACAGAATTCACTATTTGCAAATTTTTAAAAAAAACACCCAACTTGTGAATACAAAGGAAACACACGGGATCATATAAGTGAGACCCTTTGGAGGTGTATAATCATTGATAAGGTTGATTGTTCTTTAGAACTCTCAAGATTTTTCTACAGTGTCCTTATTTAAGTTCTAGAATTCACAGTCCTCTATTCAGAACAGCGGCTGCTTGGCTACCTCCGCCACTAAACAAAAGGCACAGGCTTCCCAACTGCATGAATTTGGGTCATGTGCCTTCCCCTGAACCATTCACAGTAGTCAAGAGAATGTCCCACAGTGATTGGTTTAGGGACAAATTCCTTCTACATTCTTGCACTTAGGGGGATGGGATTATGCTGGTTGCTAATAACAGCGACCCCTACTACTCCTTAGCTGCTGCACTGGAGGGAGGCTGGCATGAATTTTTGCATGAGTGGACGAAGTCCACCGTTCGAATTTACCTGTAATAAAAAGTAAACCAATATAACTTTCCAACGCGTTCCTTTAGAACACAAGAAAACTACAGAAAGAAAACAAAAATGGCCCAGGATCCTGATTCTTAAAAATATGCTTAATGAATTCTTAGAAAAAGTACATAAAATGTGAACACGGACTCTGTATCAAACGGATGTGAGTTTTTCCTCCTGAATTTGATGATTTGTGGTGCGCTTATATAAAAGAATGGTTTTAAGTACCTTCCTTGGAGGTGCATTGAGAACTACTTAACGGTAGAGAGATGATTTTGAAACTTACTCTCAAAAGGTTCAAGAAGTAATGTATAAAAGTCATGTATGTATATGCATACAAGCATATACGCTGCACAGTAAACCCTTTATTAGCGTGTTTGCAGCTTTTATAGTCTTTTATCGTGCAATTTTTAAAGAGGAAACTCAAAAATGCAACGTAATTTTTGCTTTACTACTTCCTACAAGGGTCAGAAACCCAAGTCCCTTCTGTGTTCCAGCAGGAAAAGATGAAAATCAATCTTTGCATATAAAGTTTTTTCTTTTAATTATGAGTTTGAATATCATTTTGGGGTTTACGTATCTCTCAAACGCGGCGCAAAAGCCCAGCAACCCTTGGTTTGCAGGACCGCCCCCCAGCGTTGCCCTCCGGGATCTCGGATCTTCACCCTTGGCCCGCAAAGCATTCTGGGATCGACAGGCCGCTCCCTCATCTCGCGATGCTAGCCTTTCCTTCGTTTAGGCTTTACGACCCCTCCCGCCCCCGCCTAACGTGTTTTTCAAATCCGCCAATGTACGCACAGTTTAGGCTCGAACCAGCCAATCAGAATGCGGAATCACCGGGAAATTTAAATCGCGCCGGCAGGCTGCACGAGGCACACCGTTTCTGGGCTCCGCCACGGTGAACGTTTCTAGAGCACTCCGTCTACATCCTGAGAGCCTCTTAATATCGCCCGCTCTCACATCACAGGTATGAACTGAGACTGGGGCCCGGCCCGAGCAATAATGGCTCTTCGCGGCCTGCACCATGCTCATAGGTGGCGGGAGGGAGGCGCTGGGCCTGGCTTTGGCCTCCTTTATTGTCGAGGCCAAATGAGCTTCGCTCATTGACCCCGCGACTTAGTTTCGCAAGGCGGGGTCGGGGCTTTGGGGCGCTGAGAAAGGCAGGGAAAGCTCCAGGGCGTCGCGGCCCAGGGAATCCGCGGGGGCCGGGCCCGAGAGCGGACGGTCGGGCAGGGGCCCGGCTGCTCTGCCTCGGCCGCCGAGGTCTGCACCTTCCGCGGGGAGAGGGCGGGGACGGGGAAGACCCCGCTCTGAACGGGTAGGCTGTGTTGTGGTGTTGCGGGCGAGCGTCACGGAAGTGAAGGTAGCCAGTTGTTAAGGAAGACCTTGACTTTTGTCACTTCTGAGAGACGGCTTTGTAAGTATCTGGGTCTGAATGAGGCACAGCTGGTAGCATCCTAATTGAGTGTATTAACTGCGAGTCCGCGTAAACGAATATATTTGTGAGGCCCCAAATGCAACAGCAGCATTATGTGGCAGTTTTTAATGTTGACAGCAATTGTTATGGAAGGTTCTGTAATGCAGCGAGGCACAAAAACTGTATGCAGCTCTCATGTGTGAAGCATGTACTTAGTTTGGCCCTTTCAGAGACGGTAAAATAGCCTCAAAAGGATCTGAATTTATTGCCCTAAGGACTTAGGGTTTAGGGTTCCCTTAGTTGGTGTTCCATTGACAGTAACGAATTCTAGAATGTAAACCACACTGCCTGACACGGTGGTGGTCAGAGACTTGTGGCTCTGGAGCACTTAAAAGGTGACTAATCAGAATTGAGACGTAGGATTTCAAAGATAGGAGGAAAAAAATCTGAACTTTTATGTTGATAACATGTTGAGATGACACTATTATGGGCAGCTTGGGTTAAAAGTATGACTAAATGTAATAGGTTTTCTTTAGTAAAGTGATTACTGACAATTTAAGTTTTATGTGGCTTTTATTATATTTGCTGATAGATCTGCTCCGGAAAGTTTCTTTCCTTTGTGGGGATGGGAAGTGGGAAGATTATTTGACTAAAACTGCATCCATAGTGCTTGAAGAGGCAGATTCAAAATAGGTTTGGTAATTCCGTTCTTATTTGGTGTTCTCACTGACGAGGGAGATTTTTCTATCCTCCATCTTTTAGCTTCCCTTCTTTGTCTCGTAAGCATGTCCACCAATGAGAATGCTAATTCACCAGCTGCCCGGCTGAACAGATTCAAGAACAAGGGAAAAGACAGCACCGTGAGTACCTTCCTTATTTTCCTTCGGGTTTTTTTTTCCCCTTTCAGGAAAAAATAGGCACTTTTAATGTCAATTATAGTAATACTTTCCATATTCCAAATAAAGCCTTGGTAATTTCTTCAGCTAACATGTTCTTTTTCCTTTTTTTCCTTCTGTGTTTTTAAAATGGGAACGTATTTGAGAAGGGGTGAAACCTTTGAAAGATTTTTTTCAAATGTTCTCTGGCAACCAAATCTGTTGTCATTTCACAAGGAAATGAGGCGGCGGCGAATAGAAGTTAATGTGGAGCTGAGGAAAGCTAAGAAGGATGACCAGATGCTAAAAAGGAGAAATGTGAGCTCGTTTCCTGATGATGCTACTTCACCACTGCAGGAAAACCGCAACAACCAGGTAAATGTTTTAATTTATGAATTATGGTAAATCCAGAAATTTAATATGGGTGTTGTATGTCTTACAGTTTGATTGTGAAGATTTTTTTTCCTATGGCCCCCCCCATCAGTTCTGATAGATTATTTTCTAGGCATCCTCTGTAACCCATTGAAACTAATTCCAAGGTTATCTTTTAGTTTCTTCTTGCTGTGGTTTCCCTGCATTTCTGGCTGTTAGTTGGATTATCTTGACCTGACCACTGCAACATAGTGTTCAGAATTAAGTACTTTGTGACTTATTTTTGACTTTTGTGGTATTTTTTTTACTTGGCACTAGTTTTGTCAAGTCTTTTTCTTCCTGAAATTGTTAAAATAGCTTCCTAACTTATCTTTCCTTTTATTGTGTGCCATACTGTGTCTTTTAAAAGTTCTCCCAAAAGTATGTTCATGCGCTATACTATTTGTGTCAACTATGGATTGTACATATGATGATAGGCCCATAAGATTATAATGGAACTAGAATAGGCATTCATAGCTAGAGGAAGCAAAGAAAAGGAGACTGCGGAAGAAGAGCCACCAAGAAAATTCATAGTGAAGGATCTGCCAGAAGCTTTTACAGACCTCGACAAGCTCTGTAAATAGCTGAAAAACATGGGTCCCTACACTGAAAATTTTTCATTAATAGATGACAGTAGTCATGTACATTATCTGGTTATGAGTAAATCTGTGATCAAAATGAAGAATCAAAGAAGGCAAGTAACCCACCTATAATCCCAGCAGTCTGGGAGGCTGAGGTGAGATTGCAGGTTCAAGCTCAGCCTGGTCAGTTTAGTGTCTTAATGAGGGGTGTCTCAAAGTTAAAAATAAAAACCAAGGGCTAGGGTATAGCTCAGTGTGAAGGCCCTGAGTTCAATCTCTAGGCCTGCAGAAAATGGCCCAATAAAACAGAATACATGTAAACTATCCCAAACATAGTTCTGAAGGGTGACTTCTCGGGAAGACCCTTCATGGTGTATTCTAGGAGGCAGGACATGCAGAGTCCATTTGGAGTACTACCCCTGAAGACCTTTCAAGGCTATGTGATTTGGGCTAGATGATGATACAGATAATGCGGAGTTTGTATAGCCCTAGGGTAATATGCGTATTTATGTGTTAGTTTTCAACAAAAATTCATGAAGTTAATCATAAAGATACAGAAAAATACTTTGTGTAGCTATGATTTTAAGTTATTTAAAAAAATACTCAATTTAAAGGAGTGGTACAGTAAGCCAAGATTTATTAATGAATGTCTTATTTTTCTTCTTGATAGGACAGAATACCCAGTATGCACAAATTAAAGGAGCAAAGGTTTATTTCAGCCGCCAGTAGAGGTTTCAGTCCATAGGTAGGGCATAGGTCTTATCTCATGGATTGGGCCATATGGCAGAGGAGAAAGAGATGACAGGACAGGCAGGAGGCAGCCATACTTCTCCCTTTTTTTTTTTTGTACCAGGTATGACCACCTGCTTGCAAGACAGGTGCTTATGCTGCTGAGCTAAATCCCCGGCCTACTTTTCCCTTTTATTTCATTAAGGCTACAAGCCTATTGGGTGGTGCTACCCACACCCACAGAGTCTTTCCCTTATCCATACTCAGAACCATGATAAACTAATCGGTGGATTAATCCAGTTGTTATACCTTTAATCCATATTCACATACCCACCCATGATCCAGTCACTCCCAGAGCTCCACCTGGGAGCATATGAGTTCCATATGAACCATAACAAGTTTGTCCATTTATTTGGGCTTTTTGACACAGGGTCTGACTATGATGCAGTTTAGGCTGGTCTTGAACTCACAACGATCCTTCTGCCTCAGCCTCCTGAGTGCTGGGATTATCAGTGTTCGCCAGTATGTCCAGCTAATAACAAGGAAGGAAAGTTGTTGTTTTGTTTTGTTGTGCTACCGGGGATTGAACTCACAGCCTCACCCTTGCCAGGCAGGCGTTTAAGTCACTGAGCTAAATCCCTGGCTTGAAAGAAAAAATATTTTTGATAAATTTAGAGTAGGCCTAAATATTTGATGTCTGTAACTAGTAGTGTATAGTAATGCTCTGGGCCTTCTCTTTGATTACTCACACTCAGTGACTGATTCCAAGTCATTGCCAGTCCTCCCAGCTCTATGGCAAGTACACTGTACACAGGTATACCGTTTTCTGTCTGTTTTTTTGGTACCTGGGATCAAACTCAACAACCTTATTCTTGCCAGGCAGGCGCTTAGGCCTCTGAGCTAAATCCCTGGCACCATTTTCTATCTTTTTATTTTGTGTTTGTCTAATAATGACAAAATCACATAACTCCATATTTCTCAGACTGTGTATCTCCAGCATTAGGTAATATGTGACTGCAGTGCTTGAGTATATTCTCTGCTCAAAATCTACATAACATATTGGACCTAGCTTAGGTTTATAAATATATGTGTTCAAAAAGTACCAGGTGTTTCCTACATCTTGGTTTTATGCTACTCTGCTTTCTTTTAGTACTTCTTCCCTTTGAGTCTACCTATGTGCTGCCTTTGTTGTTTTGCAATGCTGGGGATCAAACCCAAAGCCTCACACTTGCTTGGCAATTACTCTGCCACTGCCTGTGTCTCCAGTCCCACTTCCCTGCTTTTTCTAGAGTACACATACTCAGTCTTACATTTGTACAGTGTCTAGCAGGAGATTCATCTTTGAGGATTACAAAGTTCTGTGTTTCATCACCAAAAAATTAAGAAACCTTAATTTGTATAACAAATGACATTTATTTTATGATGTTTGTCTACTTAATATACTTTTCCTGTTAGGTTGTAAGCTTCTAATGAGAAAGGGACATTCTTTTTGAGTTAACAAGAACATTGGTTCTCAAACTGATATGCAATGTACAACTTCTGTGTTTGTAATTTGTACCATGGAAATACAGAGATTACAAGTTTGGATATGAAAATACCCCATACATTACTTGTAACTTAATTTCTGTCACCCAAAACATAGCTGAATGCAGGTGATAATACTAATGTAGTAATTATCAGTCTTCCCTAAATTGCTCTTAAAAGTATTCACAGCTGCTTTTTTTGTGATGAAATGTTGACACCACAGGAATTATGATGCCAAAGTTGAGTTTTGGCTTTTTTTTTTTTTTTTTTTTGGTCTTTTTGAGACAGGGTCTTGCTATGCAGTTCAGGCTGGCCTTGAGCTCAATCAATGGCCCAGGCTGGTCTTGAACTCAGTGATCTTCCTGCCTCAGCCTTTGAAGTGCTAGGATTGCAGGTGTGTGCCGCTGCGCCTGGCTGAGAACTGTTTGACATGAAATATTTAATAGGCAAAAATAAATGCAGGGCTAAACTTTTAATAACTCACTGTAGACTTACAAGTGCCTTCATAATGGTAAATGTGAATGTATTTAATCTCAAAATTATTATAAAATTCCACTTTTCTTTAAGGGCACTGTGAATTGGACTGTGGATGACATTGTCAAAGGTATAAATAGCAATAATCTGGAAAGCCAGCTCCAAGCTACTCAAGCTGCTAGGTAAGTCGTGCATGTTATTTGGGTAACCTAAGAAATTAACCTTTAGATTTTTTGGCGGGAAGTGTAGGCTGATAGTGTAGGTCAGGTTTGTATCAGCTGTAGGCCTTGAACTTGCCATAATCCTCTCCCCTCAGTGCTAGGATGACAGGTGTCCACCACCATTCCTGGCCTGAATTTTTCCTTAGTTGAAAAAAAAAATTTTTTTTTTTTTGGTCTTTTTGAAACAGTGTCTCTATGCAGTTCAGGCTGGCCTTGAGCTCACTTTGTAGCCCAGGCTGGTCTCGAACTCACAACAATCCTCTGGCCTCAGCCTCCTGAGTGCTTGGGTTACAGGCGTGAGCCACTACGGCCAGCTTCTTAGTTGAAACTTTTAACTGTAATTTTCTATAGTGACCTAAAATTCCACCCCAACTATTAACTTTGGGGGTGGGTACCAGAGATCAAACTCATGACCTCGTGCTTGCCAGACAGACACTGATGCCACTGAGCTAAATCTCTGGCCCAACTATTAACAACCTTTTTTTGGGCCGGGGATTTATTTAGCTCAGTGGCTTAAGCGCCTGCCTGGCAAGCGTGAGGTCGTGAGTTCGATCCCCGGTACCAAAAAAAAAAAAAAAAACAACCTTTTTTTTTTTTTTGGTACCAGGGATCAAACTCACAATTTCCCACCTTGCAAGGCAGGCGCTCACTTATGCTGCTGCTGAGCTAAATTCCCGGCCCCCTTTTTTGATCATTTTGAGACAGTTTCACTGTGCAGTTCAGGCTGGCCTTGACCTCACTTTGTAGCCCAGGCTGGTCTTGAACTCACATTACCCTCCTGCCTCAGCCTCCTGAGTGCTGGGGCTTTCAGGTGGTGCACTACCATACCCAGCTCCAACTGCTAACTTTTTGATTTTTTTTTTTTTAATTTAAAATTTTTGTCAAAGTGACCTGCTTGTTTTTGGAGATGGCATTTCATTCATTAGCAGTTCAGGCTGGTTTTGAACTCATATAGCCCGGGCCGGCCTTGAACCCCTGGTGATCCCTTCACCTTGGCTTCCTGAGTGCTGGATTTACAGCTTGCACCACCATACCCACCACCACTTTCAGCTTCACAGTGGCGTTTTAAGGCACTGTGTAGTAGATTTCTGTAGCGATACAAAGAGAAGAGTAAGTTATATTTAAGTTATATTGTGGGAAAATGATAGGTGTACCACACATGTAGCACTATACAAGTAATCTGTTCAGTTTCTTAACCATTCTAGGAATGCCAGCATTTACTTAAAATGTTCTAAATTTACAGATTCCATTTTGAAACAAACTTCTCATATTAATCACCTTCTTTTGCTTTTCTCGTTTGTCCTTTAGGAAACTGCTTTCTCGAGAAAAACAGCCCCCCATAGATCACATCATCCGGGCTGGTTTGATTCCAAAATTTGTGTCCTTCTTGGGCAGAACTGACTGTAGTCCCATTCAGTTTGAGTCTGCTTGGGCTCTCACTAACATTGCGTCCGGGTCATCAGAACAGACCAAGGCTGTGGTGGATGGAGGTGCTATCCCAGCACTCATTTCTCTCTTGGCGTCTCCCCATGCCCACATCAGTGAACAGGCTGTCTGGGCTCTAGGAAACATTGCAGGTACTTGCGCTTAAAATTCTTTTGAGTGAATATATCTAACCATAATGGGGTGGGAAAAGAGCCATGTTATTAAGTAATAGTGACCTTGGTGTCACATGCATTTTGAGTTTGCTTCAGGTTGTTATTAGAGATAAGAAAAGGATCTGAAAAAGGCACCAGGGAAGCATTTAAGTAAGTTGGGGAATTTCTGGTAGTGTATTCAGTCACTGAACATAGGTGGGGCCAGACAAGCAGATGTGATTGATTTTACTTTTTGTGTAGGCATTTGTTGCTAGGGTTTGAATCCAGGGCTTTGTGCATGCTAGGAAAATGCGGTACCACTGAAAACTATATTCCAGCCCTTAATCTTACTTATTTTCTTCAGGTGATGGTTCAGTTTTTCGAGATTTGGTTATCAAATACGGTGCAATTGACCCGCTCTTGGCTCTTCTTGCAGTTCCTGATATGTCATCTTTAGCAGTGAGTTACTCATATAAGTAAAGTTCTTCACTTTTGGCGGGGCGAGGGGGTGTTTAAGACAAGGTCTCTATATAGTTTAAGCTGGCCTTAAACTCACTATGTAGCCCAAGTTGGTCTTCAACCTTACAGTATCCATGCAGCGTCAGTTGCCTGAGTGCTGGGCTTACAGGTGTGCACCACTGCACCTGGCAGTTGCTCACTTTTTTTTTTTTTTTAATTGCTCACTTTTAAATTTCAGTTTCTTGAATTTCCTCAAAAGACAGGCAGTTTTTTCATTACTGTTTCCTTTCTCCCTAGGGTGGTTACTTACGTAATCTCACCTGGACACTTTCCAACCTCTGCCGCAACAAGAATCCTGCACCCCCATTAGAAGCCGTTGAGCAGATTCTTCCTACCTTAGTTCGTCTCCTGCATCACAGTGATCTTGAAGTATTAGCAGACACCTGCTGGGCTATTTCCTACCTTACCGATGGTCCAAATGAGCGCATTGAAATGGTTGTAAAAACTGGAGTTGTGCCCCATCTGGTGAAGCTTCTAGGATCAAATGAATTGTCCATTATGGTAAGTTGCTAACCTTTAGGCTCCGAAGTGTAAAGTACAGGGAGCATATACATTGCAGTAGTTAGTGCCTATTTCAGACTGTGCTGGACCTCTTAAAAAAAACGTTTAGGATGGATAATTTTTGAGCAGCATTGGGAAAAATGGTAGCCATCAGCAATCAACCGTTTGTTTTCTGTTTTGCAGACTCCTGCGCTAAGAGCCATAGGGAATATTGTCACTGGAACAGATGAACAGACTCAGATTGTGATAGATGCAGGAGCACTCGCTGTCTTTCCCAGCCTGCTCATTCACCCCAAAACTAACATTCAGAAGGAAGCTACATGGACAATGTCAAACATCACAGCCGGCCGGCAGGACCAGATTCAGCAAGTTGTCAATCATGGATTAGTCCCATTCCTTGTCAGTGTTCTCTCTAAGGTAATGTACCCTTAGGATTTAATTGGATAATTGTTAGTGTTTCTAGATAGGCCACATTTTTCTTTTTTTTAAGATAAGGTCTCGCTATGCAATCTAGGCTGGTATTGAACTCACTGTGTACGTAGCCCAGGCTGTTCCTGACAAGATTGTTAAAGTACAGACATTTTCCTTTTGGGGGTGGGTGGGTACCAGGAATCAAACTCAGGGCCTTGCCCTTGCCAGGCAGGCACTTAAGTCACTGAGCTATATCCGCAGCTTTTTTTTTTCCCAGACATTCCTCACTTAACCACCAGGTTAGATCCTGCCACTGGTCCATTAGAAAATGGTTGTTAAATGAAGATTTGTATATAAAATGTACGTTGCAATATTCAGAACAAAGAAATCATCAACTGAAATTCCAACTTGATGACTTTGCTTTTATTTGTGTAACTCTTACATGCAGTACTGTACTGTGTAACAACATAAAATTAGAGTACAATTCAGAAATTAGAGTACTGTTTAAACAAGGTACACTGTACCAGAGAAACACATGGAGGCTCTGTGAACAAGATGTACAGAGCTGGGGCCGGGGATTTAGCTCAGTGGCATAAGTGCCTGCCTGGCAAGTGCTAGGTCATGTGTTCAATCCCCGGTATCAAAAAACAAAACAAACAAAACAGGTCGTAAGTCCAAATAGTGTGCCTTGGTTGTAATTCTGAACAGTCGTTAAGTAGAGTTTTTTTATGTTTTGTGTTTTGTTTTTATTTTTGGCTTTTTTCTGAGATAGGATCTCTGTGCTTGAGGCTGCTCCTTGGGCTCACTATATAGCCCAGACTGGCCTTGAACTCAGGTGATCCTCCTGTCTCAGCCTCCTCAGTATAGGATTACAGGCATGTGCCACCACACCCAGCTAAGCAGGCAGGTTAAATGAGGAATGTGTGTGTACATGTTGTTTACCAGTTTAGATCTGTGCCAAGTAAGAGCTAGTTTCACAAGTCTGGTGGTAGTTCAGCCATTCCTTTAGTGCCTTTCACATCTTACATGTATGACTGTTCTGAAAGAAAACCATTTTCTTACGTTTTTTAGGCAGACTTTAAGACACAAAAGGAAGCTGTGTGGGCCGTGACCAACTACACCAGTGGTGGGACAGTTGAACAGATTGTATACCTTGTTCATTGTGGTATAATAGAACCATTGATGAACCTCTTAACTGCGAAAGATACGAAAATTATTCTTGTTATTCTGGATGCCATTTCAAATATCTTCCAGGTAAGCTCTAACAAGGTGGCATTGGTTTGGATTTGGGCTTGGTGATAATCGGTTTACTGTTAAGACCAGGGTAAGGGCAGCTAAATTTACTCGTTTGTAGGCCACAGAATCAGAAAACCTGCTTAGAGGGCACAGTTTTTTGTTTTTTAAAGAGATAGGATCTATTGCTTAAGCTACGCTTCACTACAGTCCTGGACTCTGGTGATTCTATCATCTCAGCGTCCCAAGTACTTGGGACTGCAGGTGTATGACACTGTGCCCAGCTGGACCAAACTTGGTCAAAGAGACGACAGGGATTATGAGATTAAAAGGAGATGAGTGATGTGTTCTGAAGTCAAGTCCTTAAACAACAGATCATCTGTACCTATTTTGTCAGTTATCTTTTTTTTTTTTTTCTGAGACCTGGTCTTGCTGTGAAATCCAAGCTGGCCTCAGACTCAAGGAGATTTTCCTTCTTCAGACTCTTGAGTGCAAGGATTACAGGTGTGCGCCATCACATCTGGCTTATTTATCTTCCCCAGTTTAATACTGAATTTTGTTAATTCAAATGACTTCAGTGTTCTTCCCTTGGTTCCGTTTTTGGTCAATACAAGCTGGCACTAGTGAGTCATGGTACATAAGCCTGCTCACCGACAACGTCTGCACTCTGATTCTGGAGATTTTGACCTACAAATTGAAAGTTGAGTAAAGAACACTACATGGAAACAGTTTGCCAGTGTGTAACTGGTTTTGCTGCTCTTCATCTAAACCCCCTAAGTTATTTTCAAGCAAATGGGTTATTTCATCGGTAAATATTTATTCTAAATATTGAGGGCTTTAAAAATCTTTTTTTTTTTTTTTTTTTTTTGTTGGTACCAGGGATTGAACTCACAATTTTGTGCTTTCCAGGAAGGTGCTTTGCTGCTGAGCTATATCCCCCATCCTCTACAAATTTAATCTTGGTACATAGATTTTTTTTTAAAAATACTATAAACAGCAAGGAATTTTGCTTTTAGCACACCACCAACCATATTTGCCTTTACACAATGGTTCTCCATTACTATAATTTGACATTGTGTGAAGTACTTTTTTAAAGAAAATCTCATCTTGGGGCTGGGGATTTAGCTCAGTGGCATAAGCACCTGCCTTGCAAGGGCGAGGTCATGAGTTCGATCCCCGATACCAGATTAAAAAAAATAATAATCTCATCTTAATGCAGACCAATTGAGCCTGAATGTAGTTACTGTAGAAGTTGCGTAGGTGAGTGCTCAACCTGGCAGGGAAGATCGTATCACAAAGGTGGTTTTCTCAGCATGAGGCTCATCTACTGTCCTCTGGATGTGCTGACTGCTGTGATTCCTCAGATGGAGGAAAGCCAGTCATAATTTGTGTTATCAGGGGACTGTGCTTACGCTTTGCCCTAAGAGGGAAATAAGTTGTATAGGTAATTTTTGTGTTCATGTGTGGTACTGGGGCTCAAACCCAGGCTCTTACATGCCATGCAAGTGTTATACCACTGAGTTGCTACGTCCCCAACCCTGTTCTGGTGGTTGTGATGCATGGAAAAGGTTAAGTACTCTAAGATATGTGTGTGGGTGAAAGCTACAGTAAAAAAGTAGTTGACAGAAAAGGAACAGTGCTAATCACCTTGAAATTTTCAACAGACTGGGTGTGTTTGTGTTGGTGCATGCCTGCAATCCTGGACGCACTCAGGAGGCTGAGGCAGGAGGATCACTGAGTTAGAGGCCAGCCTGGGCTACAAACTGAGTTCAAGGCCAGCCTGAACTACATGATGACATCCTGCCTCAACAAGGCAAAAGGGTGGGGGGTTTCAAGAAAATGCAGAAGAACTCAGGATTATTGAACAAAATGTTGTGGATTTTGTAGCCTCATGTAGCCCAGACTGGCCTTGAAATCACAGCAATCCTGCCTTAGCTTTCCAATTGCTGGTATCATAGGCGAATACCTCCACCCCTGGCCAAATGTTTATTTCTGTCTGATACATACATATTCTCAAACATGAATGTTAGCTTTTTCATTAAAATGGGAAGGTTTTGAGTATGGACCAGTAAACTTGGGATTTTTTTTAAAGGCTGCTGAGAAATTAGGTGAAACTGAGAAGCTTAGTATAATGATCGAGGAATGCGGAGGCTTGGATAAGATTGAAGCTCTGCAGAATCATGAGAATGAGTCTGTGTACAAGGCCTCATTAAACTTGATCGAGAAGTACTTCTCTGTAGAGGTAAGTAATGGTAATATCAACAATTTAGGAAATGCATAAAAAGTCAACCCCTGGGGTTTTTTCTTTGTACTGTCTTTTTGGAGGGGCCTCCTGGGAGTGAAACTTAGGACCTTCAGCTTGCCAGGCAGGCTCTTGTGCCACTGAGCTGTATCCCCAGCTCCTCTGCACCTTTTTTAATGAGCCCCGTCCCATTATTTTGTTGTTACTTTGAGACAGCCTCTTGCTGTATGGGAGAGGCTGACTCGGACTCACTACGGCGGTCCTCTTGCCTCAGCCTCCCGAGCGCTGGGATTACAGGCGTGCGCCACCATGCCTGGCCCCCTGGTTAAACAGAACGGAATGTCAGAGCATATCGAGTGTATTTATTTGCTTCTCAGGTAATTAGCTTGATGACAGCATTTACCCTGAGTTGTAAACTCATCAGTTTACTTTCAGGTGAACACCCTGCACGTGAGCAGCTTTAGAGATCATTGTGAGACCGAGTGTGTTCACGGGGGGAGTTGCTGGGGAAGGGAACCAAAACCAGGATCTTAATTCAGGTTCTAATAAGCGGTTTTTCCTTTCTTGATGAAAAGTGACGAGAAGAAAATTCTGAACTTACAAGTTTGTTAGTGCAGTGATACACTTTGACCAGTTTGGGACCTTCTCCATTCATGAGTGGCCTAAGGTCTTTTTTTTGTACTGGGGATTGAACTCACAACCTCTTGCTTACCAGGCAAGCGCTTGAGTTGCTGAGCTAGATCCCTGGCCTGGCCTAAGCTTTAGCAGCAAGCAGCCTTTCCTCCTTTCTTCTGTCCAGTACTAAAATTTAGTTGAGGAGTAAAGGCAAATTACACAAATGAAGAATTTAAGAATACGTGTAGTCTTGTAGTCCAGGTGCTCCTTAGAAATGTGCCATATTTGCCAGTTACATTGTTGTTTTTTAATATTTCTAGGAAGAAGAAGATCAGAATGTTGTGCCAGAAACTACCTCTGAAGGCTATACTTTCCAAGTTCAGGACAGGGCTCCTGGTTCCTTCAACTTCTAGGTGTACAGCTGAGGGGCATCACTTTTTGTTGTGTGAACTATGTTTGGTATAAGTTTGTCTGTTTCTCTATTACGAACTCTTTTCTTTTAAATGTGGTTTCTCTTTGTAGCACTTTTTACAACGAAACTATACTTGAACAGTTCCAAACTGTACATACTGTATGAAGCTTATCCTCTGAAGGGGTTTCTTACTTCTATGTGGAATTTCATATTTTGCAGTGTCCTGTAAATAAAGATTAAATTCCACCCTTTGCTTCACCATGCTATGTGTTGCCTTCTAATCTTGGACACATTGTAGGTGAACTTAACCAGATTGAGATCACTGACAACAAGGGATCTTGATGTTACCAAGGATACAAGGCTGACAGTTTTTCTCAGCAGATTCTGAGCTTCCTGGTTTTGTTCTAGGCTGCTTCCCTTGTAAGTAATAATGGTTGCTGACAGTTACAGACTTCTTCTGTTCTCCACACTAGACAAAGACATTTCTGAAGTCTTCACAGAGGCTGTCAGGTATGTCTCATTGATCAGGAAGAGGGGCCATCATTAAGTTTTTAAAGTTTAATCATGCAGGTTGAGTGTAGTGCGCACCTGTATTCCTGGCGCTCAGGAGAATCTCAGAGTTCAAAGCCAGCCTGGGCTTTCTAGTGAGTCTATCTTTCAAAAGATGAAATCACAGAATGTTAATTATAGTACCCCATAATACAAACGGAACCCCTGGACCTTTACAGTACTATAATCCTTGATGAGTGGAAAAATGAACCAACCTTTCATTCCCGGTATCAAAGGCAACTGCGACTGCGATTTGATCCATAGAAGCTGTGGCAGTGTAGGTGGGGAGGTGGGCGTAAGACTAACAGCTGACTGATGTAGTGGTGACTAGCCTCAGACTGGCTGTGTAGCCAAGGCCTGACTGCTGGAATTACCCGATTTAGGAGTTTCAAGGGTCAGAGTACTTGGGTATTTTTTTTCCAGTCTTTTAACATGTCTCCGTTTACCTTCTCTTGACTACAAATAAGAGAATATTCTATTTTCCCCTTGTTCATCAATAAAAACAAAGTTACATTTTGCCTTTTTCGGATAACAGTTTTTTAATTTTACTTTGTGGAGCATAATATTTAACTGCGCATCTCGTTGGGGTATAGAACCAGAGGACGCTAATTTGAACACTTGTCACAGCGGAGTTCTAACGTGGAACACCAATCTCCTCATTCAGTGTCCTGTGCATTTTGTTTGGAGCCTGGAGTCACCTGTAGCTTTTTCTGTACAGAGGTCCCCATGGAGGGAGGGAGAAATGGCAAAACCGCTGCAGTCTGGCCTCCCCCACCCTGCTCCTTCCTTCCCAGCTTACGCTGGGTTCAGAAGTCTTGCCCGAGCAAGGGAGAGGTGGAAGTGAGCCTTGGCACCCCAGGGACCCCAATGAGGGACGAGGGACGAGGGACGGGAGCCGATGCTGCTGAACAGTATAAGGCACCTCAGTACCGCGCCCCTGGGCAGGAAGGAGATGGCTGATGCCCAGAAGTACCTGCTTCACATGTTCGGTACAAGCGCTGTATCACGCTAGTTTCCATGGCGTTGTTAGAACGCCAATGAAGTATTTGGATGTTTTACCATTATTTGGGGTCTTATTTTCTCTTTGATTAATAATGGCTTTGATACTCATTTGATTCTAAATGACAAAACAGCCACCAACTTTTTACAAAGTCAACATCTAAATTGCTAGTGATTTATTGATATGCTGGGGTTTTTTTGCGTTTTTTATTTTAAAGGGAGTAAAATTTAACACAACAAAACGATATAAGAAAGTATAAATCTCAAAGCTAGACAACCAAAGATCTTCACTATCATATTGTCTCTTGTTTTCTTCCAAATGGTTGTCCATATCTTTGTATATGGAGAGCTCGTACAAAACAGCATAGCCAATCTTTCACAAGATGTCCAGTTCACTGGCTCCCACTTGCTGGGGGGGGCGGGCACGGTACGGTTGACAGGGCGACATGAAATGTTTGATTCTCAGCCTGCATGCCAGCAGGCTCACAGCTGCCCACCAGAGAGCAGGGGAGCTCCTTGTTCTCCCGACACCCCACCCAGGTCCCCGCATGGTGGCAGGTCCCGAGGCGCCAGGGTCTCTCCCCTGCAGGCCCCCTGAAGTCCGCCATACTCACCTGCTATTTCTTTCTGATGAATTGACCATTCCATTTCCAAAGTTCTGAAATGGCCAACAGACCGCAGAAAGAATTCTCTTTAGGCTCCTGTTTGAAACCAGCAGCTACAGCGATCTGCTGGCCTTGATTCAGGGCCATCATATACTGATTTTCTTATTTCCTAGCAGTTTATCATCTCATTTAACACTTTAACGCTGTATCTTTGCCTATAAACTTTTGCTTTTGTATTTGTTGTGGCAGGTGGAGGGGTAACACTTTAATTTCATGAGGCAATTTTATTAAGTAAAATGGTAATTTTTGATTTTTGTAATTGTCAAAGGGTTACTATCAAAGTCCAAGGTCTGGGAACGTGGATCAGCTTGCAGTGGGCAGGGACGAGGGCTGCCCTGGGTTTGATCTCCAGTGTCTCTGGGGTGTGTAGCCTTACTTAATATCAAGTTACTTGAGTAGGTTTTTTTGGTACCACAAATCAAACCCATGACCTTGGGCTTTCCAGGCCGGCACTGTGCTGCTGAACTATACTCCCAGCCCCTACTAGACTAGTTTTTGACCAGTGATAAATTCCCCTAAGGGTCTCCCCATCCTACCTACCCTCAGCTGTTCTGTGTATGGCTTCGTGGTTGCTTGAAAGGTTTAAGATCTTGAAATCAGGCTGGGGATTTAGCTCAGCGGCTTAAGCGCCTGCCTGGCAAGTGCAAGGTCGTGAGTTCGATCCCCGGTACCAAAAAAAAAAAAAAAGATCTTGAAATCGTTTCTTGTTACCATAAATCCTTAATGTTAAAAACATTATGTTACAGAATTTGGCCAGTTAGCCCTCTCCTCCTTTGTATTTATTTGTTTATTTTAAAATATGGAACGCTCCATGAATTTGCGTGTCATCCTTGCACAGGGGCCCTGCTAATCTCCGTGTCGTTCCAGTTTTAGTACACATGCTGCCAAAGGGAGCACCTCTCCTCCTTTTTAGCTCCCACAACCCACTCTCCTAACTTCAGTAGAAATAAGCAAAGCTCTTGGTGTTTGTAGGGGTTGTTGAAAACCTTGGGAGATGGAGGCCCGGGGCAGCAGGCCACTAGGGGAAGCATTGAGGGAAGCCCCATAACCTCCCTCTGCCCCCGCGGAAGCTTGCCAAAGTTCAGCTGACTGATTTGGGAAAGCTCTTGAAACATCACGGTGCTTGCTTTCTAGATGGGACTGCTGACCTCATTTGTGATGAACAAAACCTGGCCAAATCGTTTGGCACCCCCAGCCCCACTTGAAGGGAACGTGTCAATGGAGAGTGTTGTAATAACATCGCTAATTGAAGTTTCATAACCTCGGCTCATAAAGATGATAAAAAACACCCAAGCTGTCAGGGAAGGTTTTCTGAGGGCAGAAGTAGGATTCAGTTTTGAGCATTTCTATGTTAAATGGCACGTTGTTGGCACAATTTGAAAGCATAATTCTGGTGTCTCTAAACACTCAATTCCTCCTAAATATTTGGGACAGTTTCATAACACTGTAGGAGTTGTGTGTACCAAATGCTCTTGATCAGTTCACGGTTTCCCCCCTGGCTGTTTGCCCTCCTAATTCCTCTTCCCATCCCAGTTCAGAGAGGTGATGTGGTGCCCTGGGTTGGGCTAGTGTTTAGGAGCCAAATCTGTCTGAGTTCAAGTTCCTCCTCTTCCATAGGTCAGTGAGTGACCTTGGGCAGTTAAAACCACATAATTCGTGGTGTAAAAGGCACAGATGTTAATGGCTACATGTTATAAATACATGTTATTTTACAGATGTTCTCAACCTTTTAACAGAAAAGATTTTAGACCCCTCTTTTATCTGGGCATGATGGCACATACCTGTAATCTCAACACTTGGGAGGCTGAGGCAGGAGGA
Organism: Dolichotis patagonum; assembly: GCA_004027295.1. Lineage (NCBI taxonomy): Eukaryota > Metazoa > Chordata > Mammalia > Rodentia > Caviidae > Dolichotis > Dolichotis patagonum. Next base: position 4,211 of record PVJX010023488.1, on the reverse strand, counting down.
TGGATCATCACTAGTTTGAGGTCATCTCTGGCTACATAGTTCAAGGCTAGCTTCAACGGCAAAGCAAGCCTGTCTCGGAAAAACAAAACAACCCGCCCCCCCAAAACAAAAACAAATAGAATCCTATTTTGATATACTTTACCGAGTAATCCAAGTTTACTATTACTTTTTTTTCCTTATCAATCAGATGAGATTAAATTAAATACTAGGTGCTGGAAGTATGGCTCCTTGGTAGAGTACTTCCCTAGCGTGCCCAAGACCCTGGGCTTGACCACCAGCTCTGGGAAAAAACAAACTTGGATTGTTTCTATATTCAGTGATAGGATTCTACCCAAACGTTGACTGATTCTTTGGACTTTGGGCCTTTTTTTTTTAAAATCTGTATCGGGGATTAAACTCACAACTTCGTCTTGCAAGGCAGCCGCTTATGCTGTTGAGCTAAGTCCCCAGCCCCAAGACTTTGGGCCTTTTATGGGCCTGATTTAGCTTTTGGAAGCGTGGACCCAGCCTGCAGAAGCCCCACCCGGATGACGTTCGTGGATCGGCTGTTGGCCTTTGCAGCTCTCCAGTGTGAGCTTGGAGTCCACTGTTTGCTTCCACTGAGTCCCACCTGACAGGGCACCTTGAGCACTTCCTCCTCACCTAACCCCACCTGCCGGGAGCCTGTCGCCGGCCAGCCTCGCCCACGGCGGGCACAGCTCCCTGGGAAGCTTGCAGGAGTACGCTGCTAGGCTCTTCCTAGTGCTTGGGCTGCTACCACAAAGCCACGTTTTCCAATCTGAAGAAACCTTTCCATTTAGAACCTGAACAAGTTCGGACGGAAATGCTGAAAACACCCATAAAAGTGAAGGAGGGAGAGGATGGATGGCGTGCACACAAAAACTAATTCAGTCACAGTCAGAGGAACTCTGATTGTACCTGCACATCACACCATTTTCAAGCAAAACTATGGGGATCCAGAAGAAATATTAGAAAACTGTGCAAATGAAAAGCTTTAACCCTTTGGTTTAGGGAAGTTTTAGGTGACCAGTGACACTGTGCTGAATTCATTCAGAGCAGTCGTTAGCTTTGAGAACTTGAAGCAAGTTCCCTCCCTCCCTCCTTTCCTTCCTTCCATGTAACTTTAAAAAATAACTTCCCCTAGTTGCAGAGACAGTGCTGATCTTACAAAATTTGTAGAACAGTACTGCAAAGATTAACATAACAGCATGGGCCTGGAGGTGCAGCCCTGGTAAAACACTCCTGTCGGGCACAGTGCCCTGCTGCCCTGGGTCCGCCAGAACATCACAAATAATAAACTAAGATCCTGCCGTTGGGTTATACAGTTTATACGGACGGGAATACTCAACTTCAGAAACCTGAGGTCTAATTTTGGCTGTGAAGCCCAGGGATGACTGAAACTATGCAAACTTCACTGTTACATACATGGCACATGTGTGTTTTTCTAAGGGGCTCAGCATGATGAAAACTAGGTTCGCAAAGGGATAGTTAGCTTCAAACTACTAAGAACTCTAGCTTTGTATATTTTCTACACAATTTGTTATTTCTTATGTCACCTGAGCTTGCTTCATAGAGTAGTTTCATTCTGACCAATGAATTCTGCTATAATTTCGAATTGAAATTTGAATTTGAATTGAACAGTTTTAATCATTGTTCCTAAAAGATGATACTTGCTTGACATTGCTATCATTTTTATTTTATTTTTAATTTTTTGAGATAGGGTCTTGCTATGTAGTTCAGGCTGGCCTTGAACTTACGGTGGTCCTCATCTTCAGCCTCCTGAGTGCTGGGACTATAGGGGAGCCCCCCCCCCCCCATTGCCACAGTTTTGTTTTGTTTATTTGCTTGGTTGATTGGTTTTGCTGTGCTGGGGTTTGAGCCCAGGGCCTTGCATATGCTAGGCAAGAGTTCTACTGTTAAGAGGCCCTTAGGTCATGGGGGTTGTGTTCTGGAAGGGAACTGTGGAACCCTCGTCTTCTCCTTTTCCTGTTTTTTGCTTCCTGGTCATGAGGTGAGCAATGTGCTCTGCTGCACACATTGCCAGCCAGCACTCCCACTGGTTGCTGGAAATCAGTGCACTCCCCTGATAATAAACCCCAGTCTCTAAACCATGACCCCAGAATAAACCTCTCCGTCTCCGTCTCTCTGCTTTCAATACTAGGCCTCTTCCCTCCAAGGCAGGTGCTTTACCACTGAGTTACTCTCCACCTCCACTTCCACCCCATTTATTTTATTTTGAGGTAGGCTCTCACTGAGCTAGCTCCCCAAGATGACCTTGGACTTAGAATTTTGCTGCCTCAGCCTCCCTAGTAGCTAGTTACGTATGTACAACCATCACCGGGGCCTCCCTCGCTGTAGTTCAGGCTGACCTTGGCCTCACTGTGTAGGGTTGGCTGGCCTCAGGCTCACTGCCATGCTCCTGTCTCCTCCTCCCAGTGCTGGGATCACAGGTGTGCGCCACTCAGCACCTTTTCTCTTTTAATTACCTTAGGTAATTTGTTATGGTGATAGACAGTTGACTTAAACCACCCACTCCAAAAGCACGAGAAACACTGAAAGCCTGAGCTGCCTGTGGCCGCAGAAAAAGATGACAGGGATTTATATTTCTCTGTTGGCTCTGAGTTCAGTTTCCCGGAGGCCCCAAGAGGTGGTGGTAACAGGGTACAACTGTGTGTCTGGCTCCCCACCTCGCGCTGACAGTCAGGTCGCACACTTGTGTGTCAGTCCAAGCTCCAAGCCACAGAAGAAATGGTTCGTAGATGTGACTGAAGAGCAGGGGGCTGGCCTGGGCCTCGTCACTGATCAGGCGCGTCCTCTTGGGAACTGGCCCTGTCCTAGTTCTTCGCTCTGGAGAGATCAATTGCTTTTTTCTTTTTTTTCTTTGGTACCGGGGGACCGAGCTCACGACCTCACGCTTGCCAGGCAGGCGCTTAAGCCACTGAGCTAAATGCCCGGCCCTAGCAATCGCTTTTTCTTTTCAGCGCTTTTGCTGAGGGAATCACACTTGCCCTGCTCACTGGAGACTAAGGCAACAAGCTGGCCAGCACCCTCGCGGGCTCCCAGTGCCGTGGCCCCGCCAGCACCCACACAGGTCTGGCTGGCGGGTTCACATGGCCCGCTGGGCAGGGTGCTGACCCCGTGCTGGGACATCTATGGGCAGGCTGCGGAGAGAACAGCACTCGAGGTGGGATGGGCCAAGCACTTCCCTTCTGTGGCCTGTTCTAGAATTCTGTCTAAAACAGAAGAGGTTGACCTCATTTTTACCCCACCCAAAGAGTGTGAATTACTACCTAACTAGTAAGCTATTACTGACATTTCTAAATTACCTGTCAAAGCAAGGTTTTGTTGTTGTTTCGGACTGGGGTTTGGACCCAGGGCCTTCACACTGCGCTCCATTCCAAGTCTTCTTTTGTTGGTTTGTTTTTTATTTTAAGCAGGTATTGATAAGCTCCTCAGGCTGGGCTTGAACTTAGAATCCTCTGCGTCAGCCTCCCAAAGTGCTGAAACTGAAATTGCAGGCATGCTCCATCATGCTGGGTTCGCAAGGAAAGCTTTTGTTTTTTAGTACCGGGAAATTGAACTCAGGGCCTCACGCTTGCCAGGTGCTGTGCCACTGAGCTAAATCCCCGGCCTGCAAAGCAAGTTTCTCCCCTCTGTCTGTCCTGCCTCTCTATGTATAGGTCTGCTGGTGTACATGTTATGTACACACAGAGTATGTATATATATATGCAAAGTATTATTCATACATAAGTACATAGAAGAACAATTTTCTTCCGCGGTGTACTCTCTTGGTTGCTGAGTTTGGCACTGGAATGATCTAAGCTGGTATTCGCTTCCACAGTGAGGGTGTCCGTCCCTTTCAGGTAGAAACCAGCAGCAGAGCTCACATAGTTTCGTGTTGCAGAGAAATTCTTTGGGGTCCATTTCCTGGAGATAATGTAGAGAATGCTAGCAGGTTTCTAACATACTTCAGCTGTTCAGGAAATACTTGAAATAATTTCCTGCTCTAGAGAATAGGAGGAGGGCCAGAAAGTTGGAAAGTATTACTCTCCTTCTTTATGGTCTCAAGCGCAGCTCAAAAGGACCCTTCACTATTCACATAGGACCCCTTGAGCTCTTTTCTGGCTCTACCAGCCTTTTTAGGCGGGAATGTTCTTTGTAAGAGTATGGCGAGAATCCTAGTAACTTGGACTTCCCACCGCTGCTGGCCC
>PVJX010023487.1:0-29305 GCA_004027295.1 Dolichotis patagonum | reverse complement strand
ATGGTCAAGATAAAATTATTAAATATAGTAAATTATAGCTGACTGGAAATAGAGTTCACTATTAAAGACTCATTTCAAAACTACTAAATCCCCAAGGTTTATAAAAATGAAAATGTATACAACTTTTCACAGAATAAGTAATATGAATTCAGAATGTAATACATTTTCCTTGTTCCAAAGTAAACATAGTGTATCAACCATTGTGATTAGTTTCCCAATGTGCCACTGGAAATACAAGTTATAATATTTAAAAGTGGCTTTCACTTTTAAGGGATGCTAACAAATACTTGGCAAAAAGATCTTAGAAATAAAATGTATACTGCCATACAATTCTGGAAATAATTTGGAAGATAAAGTTATGTAGATTACAACACAGTCTATTGTCTGTAATTGAAAAATCCCCTTCTAAACACTCATTCATAGTTCATTTGTGTTCCCTGAGTTCTTTTAAGTAATAAAAATGATTTTTTTGAAAAATAAATGTTCTCAATATGTCTGATTTTTACAAAATCATGAGATTTATTTGTGACATGAAGTAGAAACAGATGCTGCAAGTTGACAGAGTAGAATTCTGTGGTGATCATTTCATATAGAAAACAACTAGCCATACAGGGAAATAATTAGATAAGATATCACAGTGTATTTTTGCAGCATGTTGATAAGAAAAGACACACTAAAACAAGTTAGAAGGATTGTTTTACATTGCCTATATCATTCCATCTACAATTTCAGCCAAGGGAGCTTGGAACATGATATTTCTATTTGTGGAGAAGAAAAACAAAGCACTGAATTTTACCTTTCTTTCTGGTACTGTACTTATCACAGTAAAATTCAATGCCAGTCATCATTCTATGAACTCAGTTTACAGATGGGTACCTGTTTAGGAGTCTCCAGGCTCACCCAAGTGCCAGGTGTTATCTTGCAACCCCAAGGTTCAGTGTTTGCACTGCCTTAATACCTGGTTTACCTTAGTTGTTTCAAATACAGAACTGCCCTGGAACTGAGTGGCTTTACGGCATTACACTTTAAGACATTCCCAATGCCAGTCTAGTTCCTAAAGTCCTTGTCATCAGGCCTGATCTCATTAAATCAGCCTTCAAGCTTTGCCTGCTGGATACAGGATAGAGGCCCACCAAGTGTAAGACCAGTTTTTGTTACTCTATCGTATAGGATGTCCCCTGTAGTTGAAGATATAGAAACTATATTTCAGACATTTTCCAGAAACAAAACCATGCCAGAATCCTTGAATAGGCTGGTAATTGAGGGATCTACCCAAGCAAAGATGGTTTTCAAATGTTAAAATAAGTACACCTTTCTTCAAATATACTAACAGCATAAAGCAAGAAGAAAAACAAAAGTCTCACAGTAAGAAACTCCAAAGAAATGAAGATAGATACATAAATTGGTTATCAAATAATTCAAAATATTTTAAAGAAATTCATGAAAATACAGAAAAATGATTCAAAGAGAGCAAAATAATGAATGACAGAAATAGAAAAATTTCCCAAGAGATTGAAATTGTTAAAAAAAATTAAAAGAAAACTTAAGAACTAAAAATTATAATTAATGAAATGAAAAGCTCAATAGAGACTGTCAATAGCAGGAAATCAAATAGAAGAAAGAAACGCTGAACTCAAATTCAGGTTATTTGAAAAAATATAATCAGAAGCGAAAAAATGAAAATGAAAGTATGATCTTCAGAACTCATCAAAGGAACAAATGTTTGTAGAAGGAGAATAAAGCAATATTGAGGAAATGTTGGTATAAAAGTAAATAAAAGCAGAACACCTTCCAAATATGGGGAAAAATGTACATATCCAGGGAGAGTACACAACACATATTATAATAAAACATTTAAAAATCATAGGCAAGATCCTAAAGAAACATGAGGAAAAAAACTGAGTCCAAGATAAGCTGTGGATTTTTCAACCCAGACATAGAGTAGAAGAGAATGAGATGATACATTTAAAATACTAAACAGAGAGAGAGAGAGTAACTGTCACTAAAGAATACTGTACGTGGTAAAAATATACTTAAGAAATAAAGGAGAAGTAAATATTCACAAAAGTGAAAACAGAGTTAAGCTAAACAGCATCAAGCTTATTTTACAAGAAATGCTTTATGTAATACTTTAAGCTAAAGGAATTAATATAAAAAGATATTAACAAGTAATAATGCAAAAACATTAAAGTAATAAATCATTGCTAGAAGTAAGTATGCAGTCAGATTTTCAGTACTCAAATATTGTAAAAGTTAGTGTCAATCACTTGTATCTGTAGTTTGAAAGTTTAAATACAAAACTATTAAAATAATAGTAGATTCAATGACTTGTATTAAATGCAACTTGTATCAAAATTTATGATGTATATAACAGAATAAAAGTTTGTAACTTTAAAAAATGATCAAAGTTAAGTTTTAAGCTTAAAATAGAATATTTTTACTATAAATGGTGCTATGGAAGTCTCATATTAATTACAAACTAATAATTCTATAGTACATAAAGAAAGTATAAATGATAAAGTATCAATGTATAGTACTAGAGAAATTTTGCCTACTCACACTTGAAGATAAAAATGAGGATGGAAAAGACAAGTGATCTACAAAACAATGAGAAAGTAATGCTTTAAAATGGTAATGATAATTCCTTAACCTACTAATAATTACCTTTAAAGCACATTTTAAATTCTCTAATCAAAAGTCACTCAGTGGATAAATTGATTTAAGAATGAAAGGAAAACTAGAATAAAAGGAAAATAAGCAGCTTATAAGCTACTTGTTTCATCTTTAGCAATGTGCATATACAGAAAGTGAATGAATGGAAAGAGTTATTCCGTATAAATGGAAATAAGGACACAGGCAGCTACAGCTGTATCTGGTGTAGTAAACTTTAACATAAAACATTAAAATGAGTCAAAGAAGGTCATATAACTATAAAGGTATCAATTCACCAAGCAGTATCTACCATATGTACGTATATATCTACCCATCTCAACATTATAGCACCTGAATATATAAACTAAATATGATACATAGCAGATTTAAATTGCCTCTATACTGTCTTCCAGCTCTTTTTTAAAACTTGAGAGAAAATGATAATTTCTATAAATTCAGAATCTTGGATTGCTGCAGATCTTCTATAAGTTTTGGTGTTGATATATTTTGTCTATAACGCGTGGGTTCCATCATTGGCTATTGAAGGATATTTTGTATATGGAGGCTTCCATGTAAAATAAATTTAACAATAAAAGGAATTTTAAAAGGGGGCTGGAGATTTAGCTCCTGCTTTGCAAGTGTGCAGTCGTGAGTTTGATCTCCCATACCGATTAAAAAAAGATTACAATAAATTTAAGCAGTACTAGTCCCTGGACAAAACCTGGTGAGCTTCCCAGACCAGGCTTATTTTATTTTAAATATTATTGTGAATTACAGAAGGGAAAGAGGAATGGAACACTGGAGGAAATTACTAATAGAAGAGGCATTCCTTACAGTTCATTACCCTTTCCCTACCTAGCTCAAGACAACTTGTCTACATAATTTGATTAACCTCTAAAGACCTATAAATCATATTTTTTTACTATGGTTTATTTTCGTCCACTCAAATGGTATGATAAAGTAACAGAAAAATCTATTACAAATGATAAAATTATCTCCATAGATTAATTATAGAGTTTATTAGTGAATTCATAACAAATTCTAAATAATAGTCATCCAATGCATATTGCAGATGATATTTGTCATTGATGGGCCAAGGTTTAGAAGGATAATTTTCTTGGGTGCTAACTCTGTGGATAAGAGTTAATGGAATTAATTACCCTAAATCATCCTCAGCAGTTCAAGTACTGTTAGGCTCCAGAATAAAGAGCTGGTTTCTAATTGAGCATTCCCATCACTAATGTAAGTAGCATCTTTGGAGCTAGTCACACTTGTACCCATGAAGGCCATGGTGTTTGTGCATGTCTGTGTAAGTGTTTGAAAATAATCAAGATATGTTGCAGCCACTTTCACTGTTCTGATAACAAAATGGTTTGCAAATATTCTTATCATTCCAGCTGCCTGAGCAGTCTGTTTTAGTGCTACTTGAAACAAAACAAAACAAAGTTTAATAGATGGGGTGCTATGGTTTGAAGCTGTACTTACTAAAACTCGTGTTGAAATCTGTTCCCTAGTGGGAAGTTTTCAGATGCAGAAAGACTTTAAAAAATCATTTGTTTTGTTAGGAATTCACCTGCATGAAGGAATTAATCCTCTCTCACAGTAGACAGTTTGCACTTTTGAGGGACTGGGTTACTACATAAATTGGCTGTTATAAAGCAAGCTCACCTTTGTAGCCTCCCTTTTCCGGGAACCTGCTTTTCCTTTTATGTTGTCAGCATCATGTCAGTAAATGCAGCTGCCCAAACTCGGGCTTCTCAGTCTATAGAATCATGAGTCAAAGTAAAACCTCTTCTTTCTAAGTGACAGCCTCAGGTATTTTATTATACTAACATAAAATGGACTAGAGAAAAAGAAAAGAAATAGGAAAAAGAAACCTGGAAATTTCAAAGTACCTAGGAATATTTTCAAGCTAGAAAACTGAAGGAACAGTCTAAGTAAGACAGAGAGAGAGAGAGAGAGAGAGAGAGAGAGAGAGAGAGAGAGAGACTCAGTTCTTATAAAGACTACCGTTTTAGAACAAGGAAACCTAGAATGAACCTAGTTCTCTTTTCAAACTCCAGTTAACCCCAGGAAAGTGGTGGTTGGAGTAAAGTCCCTGGCTTCCTACCAGGATTCTCAGTGTAAAGTTTAATTTCCATATGAAAGGATTTTATGTTATCTTTTGTGCCCTGACTTCAAATTTTGGGTGAATGCAGTCTTTATATCATTCTTAATATTAGCTGACATGTTCTTCATGTACCTAACAGTCACTGCATTAGCAGAAACCTTGATTGAACTGTAAATGATCTTTTGTAGCTTTTTACTCTCCAAGTTATAAGTAACGCAGAAACTCCATATTATGAGATCTAGATTTTAAATAGACTTTCCTTCAAAAAAGTATAGAATGAAAAAAGCTGAAAGCAGCTTAAGACACAAAAAGAGGGAATGTCTGGCCTTCAGTAGAGGATATAGTGAACTTTGAGGTTAAAGAGCAGTTAGCTAAGTTGATTATCTTGAACAATATCATATTTAATTATCACTTTTTTCTGCTTCTAAGAATTAAGCATGAAAATGATAGAAAAATCTGTTTTATATCATTATCATTGATGTGATCAAAAAAGTATTTAAATGTATTTAAAACATTAGCATAATTACCTTGTAATATATCATGTGTATGTACAGTATATTATAAACCAGCCTTTGTTTGCATAATTAAAGTTATTTAAATTTTTCTCCTATTATAATAATGGTCTTTCCAAACAAAATATGTTTAAGGGTTAAATATCATTTATCCATTTCCCCAAAATATTTTGGCAATCTACATACTCATTGTTCAGTGAACAAGTTAACTTTATTTCAACCACCCTTCACATTTCAAAGGAATTCTTCATAATTTGCATCTGCCTTTATTTTCTTGTCATTATCTTTGACAATTTCCCAAGTCAAGACTAATCTGTGGTACAAGTTTTTTTTCAAAAACAGGACAGAGTTCTTTTTCTTCTTAACTGCAGAGACAGAACAGTGTTTACTATTACACAATTCATGGAGAATATCAATGAATGCTAAGTATTGTTAGGATGCTATCAAATGTCCAGAATGGCCAGAATACAAGAGAATTTAGACATGAAGGAAGGGGAAAATTCAAGGACAATAATTGCTTAGACAAATGAGGAGGCTAAAAATCATAGCCAGGAAAACAGATGGGTAGGCAGAGCAGGAAATGGACAATAATACAAAGCACACTCATCATAAAGGCGTGACTGAGATAATGGAGGCCAGATGTATATTTTGAAGAAACGATAGTAGGAAAATTTTGCATAAGACTTTGAAACAGCTTCAGAATAATTGCTGTAGACACAAAGATCAGGAATAGATTCATTATCATTATTTTTGCCAATAAAAAAATCTAAGCAAGACATTACACAATGAACACCGTGATGGTCATGGCTTGAAGATGCACTTGTCTCTACCTCTATCAACAAAACTATGTAGTCCAGCCTGCAAAACCCTAATGGATTGTATTCTAAATTAATGTGCTTAGTAGGAAAGCAAGAGTCATCCCTAACCCAGATTGAAGTAAAAGCAGAATTCTGATTTCACAAGAGTAATTATGCATATTTGAAGTACATTGCTGAAATTCAAAATGAAATTGACTCCACATTAGAAGTGTGAAAAAGTCAGTTGAGCCAATCATTGATAGAGAAGTTACAGATAATTAATAATAATAGTGATGACATCTTCCATTTTCTAATTGCAAGTATTATGAGTAAATCATCTTAACTACAAATGCCTTAGAACTCTAGGAGTTTAATATTAGTAGTGTTCCCATTTTGCTAGTGAATAGTTGTTTCTGGTTTCTAAGCATCATTAAGTTACAACCATTGTAGTAGATGATGCACATTTATGTGGTATTTACTACTTATGGTATCTGAAATAAGTACCTCTATTCCCATTTCACCAAAAAAAAAAGAATAAAAAAGAAAGGCACAAAGATTCAGAAAAACCAGATTATTTGCATAAAGAGGACAAGATTTAGTAATTTAAGAGCTAGATGTGGTCTGATCTTTTCAAGGCATATCTTGGCATACTTAGGCCATAACAGATATTGTGCCCTCCACTGGTATTTGTTTTTCTCACTTTTGTTTATTCTTCTTACTACTGCTGAACCATCAGATTTTTAAAATATTCCTGACTGCTTTACAAATTTATACGTCGGGATCATCAGTTCATCTGGGTGTCTGTGAACTCAGATTTACCTGTACTCATTAGCATATTACCTTTACTCATTATCATATAAGAAATTTTGAATTTATGCACTGCAAATTTCTAATCTTTGAACTCTAGTGGTATTTTAGCTGAATTTAATTATATCCTCCCTAATCAAGGTCTTCAAGATATGCTATACGATTTTCTGGAAAATGTGTTTGTATACTTTGCTACAGACTGAAATATTTACTTCCTAGTTGTTGTAAAACTATATTAATACCATTGTTGCATGTGCATTTTATTTCTATTGCCTTAGCATCTCACAAAAACAAAATGTAGAGAATGCAGTACAATAGATGTGGGAAGTTTTTAGAAATTGACTTCAATCATTGCTATGTACCGGGAGATTCTTTTTAATGGTTTGCACGATAGGATCAGAAGGTGCAAGTAAAGTGATTACCTCATTTGGGATTATCTGGTGAGGACCACAGACTATTTTGTAGCACCTTCTTATTCTGTAATCTTTAATGACAAAATCTTGTTTATCAAGAAGAACTCTGTGAGCAGCTGCAGACAATTTGCCTTTATTGATTTTACTGCTAAGTCTGAGTGACTGCTTCACCCTGGCTCCCACCTGCTTTGCCACAGCCACACCTCCTCTCTTGAGCACTTCCTTTGTATTGAGCTGCAATTCGCTTGCAACCCTCTTGGTTCAATTAAAAAAAATTGTAACCTATTGCATTCATTACTGAGAGACAAATTGGATTGCAGTTATAATGGGTAAGAGAGTATAGACTCTTATGAATATTTAGTCTTAAATTTAAATTACAAACAAAACAAAAAGAAGGAAAGAGAGATGGGGAGAAACAATAGATCAAAACAGATTAAAATTTATACTAAACAATTTCGATATATGAATAATAGAGTTTTGCTTCAAAATGCATAAGTTGAAAAAAGTGATAGAATTGGGAAAGTCTGAACATTTATTGGATATTAATAAATTTAAGGAATTATTGCTAGTATTTTAGCTGTAAGAATTTAATTCTTAAAAGATCCCAAATAACAGGTTTATTTTAAAATGCTTTTGGTTTAAATAATAGTATGATAAGAATTGATTTCATAACTATTTTTTGTTGACTAGGGAAAGGTTAAGGGTTTTGAGAACTTCAAAATCACTTATTATAATATTTTCTCACTTTATATATTGTTTAAACTCCACACAAATGTTACTGACTCTGTAGTTAAGCTAGTAAAAATACAAAAATACTAATGAACAAAATTGCTGACTCTTTTGAACACTAAGTATGTGCTAAGGTATTAAAACACATTAACTCATTTAATCCTTATAAGGGAGTTTGTGCCTGGAATAAAGAAGACCCTATTTTCAATTAGGTGAGTTGAGGTTAATTTCTTAGTCAAATCTCATATTCAAAAACAAAGGAAAAAATTTTATGAACTTTTAATACTTAATGAAAATATTTACTATTTGAACCCTGTTGACTTTTCTAATCTTTAATATCAACAGACTTAAAAATTTCTCTGTGTATGTATTCTTTTAGAAATTTATCTGAGACATATATTTTGATTATATGCCTTTCAATAATGATAAAAATACAGGGAGGCATGTGGTACATTTGTGAACATCCATTACATTCTATAAAAGATGTTATGAACATTTTATTTTTATATTTAATGTTTTCATTAAACATACCACAATATATGATAGATAATTTCAAAATATTTTGGAGCTAGAACTGCCCTGGTATTCCTTTATTGTTGTCTTTTTTCTATATAAAAATCCAAATGCTGAATTTTATTAAAGCTTATTGGTAAGTTTTTGCAACACTGACCTGAATTTGAAAGAAACTTATCTCTACATTGTGAATCATTTGAAACAGAATACTGTATTAATAGTGAAAGAACAGTCTAATTCTTTCTAAGAAGGAAATTGTTATTTAAACTTAAGTCTGAGATGAATTTTCCCTAAAATTAATCATTTTCATCAGACATAGTTCATATTTTAGCTTTCTTGCTTTTGTCATTTCTTGAATTTTTCTTACTTTATTTGCTGACACATTTGACTCACTTAGATAATTTTTCCATGTTGAAAAATACTTCTTTGTATTGGGTTCACACCACAGTTTTTCGTATTGTTATTACTATATATTTGTTATATTATATATTTGTTAGTCCTATTTTTCAATGCAATTACCTAGTTGTTTTCCTACTTGTAACTGTCGATAAATTTGAATTTCCTTTTAGAATTTATATTAGTGTAGAAAACTGTTTGATAGTAGAGCTTGTATTTAGACCATTATGCGTTTAAAAAAGCAACAATGAAGGAGTTCAGGTTGTATATGAAAACATTAATTACACACTACAGAAAGGCTAGTTACTTCCTATTTCAATTTTTCTATAATTTTGAATTATAACCTTCAGTGATCAGATGTCCAAAGATACAAGACAAACATTTGCTGAGACTAGAAATGAAATTCATTGGTGTTACTGCTTTTGTTTGTTTTATTTTTCTGCTATGACTCACTGCTTTCAGGTCATGCTCCTGTTAATGATGTCACCCACTTGATTTACTGTTGTTCAATGTATGACTCAAATATCGTAAATTATTTTATGACCTAGTCTGCAGAAAGTATATATATATGCACAATTTTAGTTCTGTAAAGTGTTAAAAAACCCAGAAACTTTAAGTAACAATTAAAGTGCATTGGTTAGATAAGTAAATATATTGTCTTTGCTAAGTGTATGTAATTTAGTAGAAGAAAATGCTGGATAGCTATGTGATATATTAAACATTGAGCAACAAAAATAGTATTAATATTTTCTTATGAAAGACTCTGGTATCATAAATTGTACGAAGTATTTTTCTTGAGTGATGACAGATTTTGTACGAGCTGTAAGAAGTAACTATTTCTGAGTTTTGTTACTGATCTTCTTCTTCTTTTTGTAAGAGAAAACAGTGACTAAGTCATATCAAAAGAATTAGTGAAGTTAACTTGATTAAGAATTCTAGGTAAGGAATTGAATCTAGATGGACATTTTCTTTCATTATCCATAGCTACAGAGAATTGAGTATTTATGTGATGGAAAAGGGACAAAACTTACTCTGTGCTGCTGTTGATGAGGATTATGTATGAGGCTACTCAAGAACCTGGAATCTCAAGTGTGTTTGATTTACAAAATTTACACACGTTCTACAAACATTTCCATGTTCCCACTACTCCTCTAAATTCTTCGGTAAGCTATAACAAGCATAGGCCAGAAAGTTTGGACTTCAGCCTTCTGAACAAATACGCAACACCTACGGAGTGTTAGAAGTGAACACCTAAATGATCACCTACTAAGTCCTATAGGGATGGAAAGGGTGGGAAGTCATGTTTGTTTGAGAGAATTGGGATGTGTGGTGAAACTGATACCATACTGTGGAAGTACAATGGAATGAGTGTGGTAATAGAAAAAATAAGTCACATTCTCAGGGGAAAGTAGCATAAATAGCATTATATTAAACCTGCCCGTAAATATCATGCTATATGAACTTGTATCAGGCTAGAACTGATAATAATTATAGCCTATAAATTAAGAAAAACTAAGATATATTATTAGGATATGATAGTCTTTTTTGGTTGATCTTTGAAATTTTATGTGAGTCATTATTAGTACCTGCCCAACATTAACTTTTATGGCTAAAAAGAGATGAGAGATGTAAGAGATGAGAGATATAAGAATGTCAAGACAATGTTATGACCACTTGAGTTTCTTCTACAGCGTTAACTCACACATGCATAACACTTTTTGTTCAATAAGCATGAAATAGGCATACAACCCTTTTTCCCTCCAAAATAAAAACCAGTTTTATTGGGGTTATCATCAATATGAAGTAGAAGTAACTGCATATATTTAATGTATACAACATGATGAGTTTGAAAAATGCAAGCACGCATGATACCCATCCATAGTTTTGGAAAAGGTAACATTTTCTTATTTAACAAGGCTGGGATGTGACTTCTTTGCATACATTATTCCACCTTTTCTTCATCCGGGTATCTGCCAACCAGTTCTTGATTTGTTAGCATAGTTTTATTATTATAAATAATGCATCAGTAAACAAGAGATCAGATATTCCCAAGACATTTATTTTAATTATATTGGATTTACATCCAGAAGAGGGATTACATTATGTTAGTTTCATTTCTAGTTTTTTTTTGCGGAATCTCCATATTATTTTCCATAAATACTACAGTCCTTTCTTGTCACTTCAACAAGGTCCAGCAATGCCTGATCTTTTACATACATACAGTGACATACAATGTCAGAAGATTAACATAGAGAATATTTAATGACATTCTACTTGTACAAGCCACTAGCTACTTAGGGACAGTAAACATATAAAACTGTTATAATATAGCACAATATGTGGCATAATATAGGACTGAATGGGACCCTTAGAGTGGGCCATAATTTCTCAGTTCAAAGTGTTCATTGTGCAAATCAAAATCTAACATATAATAATTTAATTGTATTCACTGTGTATCCCATAAGTGAATTTGAGTATTTCCCAGTTTATTAGTAAAAACTATTTTTAACATATCTAGTAAAAATCAGTACATGCAGTAAAACTGTAACCGGTCAGCCAAATTGTAATGGTTATTCCAAAGTGTGGCTGAGTAATGTTTTTCAAATGTTAACTAACCAGCTCCAGAATGATGGATCCATTTTACAGTGCTTCAGCACAAATCAACTTCCCTTAAGTCATGTTAGGCTCAAGGTCCTGCGAACTTAAGTATAAATATTAAATTGCTGGAGCTCAAACAATTTAAAGTGAATTATAGGTAACGTAAATGATAATATACGTGGCCAATCACAAGACTTGCTAGTTCGCTTCGAGTCATGAGTAATGGAGTAGTAATGCTAACACCAATGTGGCTGCTTTCTCATGTCTATACAGGGGTTGCCACATCACTTCACTAAATGAGGTGTTTGTACCGGAAGTAGTTATTCATGGTCAATATCACAAAAACGGACAATCTCAGCAAGCCCACTGTCTTGATAATGATGAAGAAAGAGATAAAGTATAGCCGAGTGAAACTTTGGTTAAACTTGCAGTCTCAAATGATAGAAAATAAAGAAAGGCCATTTCCTCCAAAACTCTCTATATATTTATAGATAATGAAGTTTTTTGTTTCTATCTGAACTGTAAAGACCAGAAGAAGTCATCATCATAATATGTAATAATTCCTGGGTGATAAAAATAAGCAAAGTAGGCATTTGATAATGATGTTCTTATAAAATAAAAGTTAAATGACATCTTCAGTACTAAAAGAAAAAGTCAGGATTACAAACAGCTTAAAATTATGACAAAACTCTACGTTTTGCAAGTCAGCAGAACAGTAAAAGGATGATACTTCTGGAGGGTACTAACGGTACGGTCTTAGGTAGTTTGCTGAAATCCAATTCAATCTGTTAATTGCCAAAATACGGACAATGAGAGCTCCATGTTGTGTGAGTAGCTTTCTTCTTGCTGAGAATAATACCCAACACCCGCAGGACAGGTTTATTCTGGCCCATGCTGTAGTCCAAAGTCCTCTGGCTTCCAAGAGGAAACAGCATGGCACAGGAGTGTGGCAGAGGAAAAGATGCTGACCCCTGGGGGCAGAGAGTCAGGGCGGAGCCTGGGGCCAGGTCCTTCACACCGCGATCCACCTCCTCTGACCAAAGCCTCGTCCTGCCAGCAGGCTGCTGTAGTGTTCCCATGATCCACCGCTCTTCCAACAAAGGACGCTTTGGGGGTCATTTTATTTTAGCCTAAAGTCTATATCACATGGATACTTTTTATAATGTGACAGTATGTGTGTAACCTGCTGCAAAGAATCTCCGGCAGGCAAGCATGCGATATCAGCTTTCTTTTTTTCGTCTTTTGTCTGTTTTTTCTTTTTTGCTGCTGTTAATTATAGTGGTAGTGGCATGACAAGTGACCTTCGTAGCCATCTAGTATTAACTTTGTTAATGATGCAATTTTAATTATTCTATTAATGCATGAATATTCCAAGAGTTTCCCAATTTCATATATATATGTATATGTGTATATATATATATACATATATATATCTCCAATTTTTTTTTCATTTAAAATTGTAAAGTAATAGTTAAGTGATCTTGCCAAAATTCATTTTGCTACCTAAAATAGTTGTAGTAGTGAAGAAACTAGGGATAAGGACAACAGGAATATAATAGTGGTGGATCAGGGAAATACAGTGTTAATTTTTTTAACATAAAATATGTTAATACACATTTAAAATTTTCTTGTCATTGTGCAATGCTACCAAATATGCTATCTAATGTCATTGTATTATCTCTGTTTCTTGATTGACTTGAATACAGAATAATTTATTACATGTAGGTATTTCTATTGGCCAAAATATTGAATGAAATAAACTGCTTTATAAGACAGATTGTCTTGAAGCAAAGCACACATTCTCCTGTTTCATGTTTTAAGTGATGCTTAGTATCAATGGTGTAAATCATTGCATGAATAGAAAATATGGAAAAAGTGAAACATAAATGAATATTAGGAAAAGTAAAATGAATACAGTAGTGAGATGTAAAATTGGGAAAAAGAAGTAAAAACTAACTTCTTAATTGTCTTATCTTAGCCAGGGCCAGCTGAGTAGAGTCATGCTCATAGTCCATTGACATGCTATGCTTCCTGACTTAAAAAGTGAAGGCTACACAGATAGCAAACCACATTTAGAGTTTTTCATTTTATGTTTAATGATTACTTCATTTGAGAGAGTAGGAGACAGAGACAGGGACAGAGAACAGAGACAGACAGAGAGACATGCAGAGTGATATATAGGCATAAAATAATATGTGGTAATTTATAATGCATAATATATCAAAATCTTATGTAGTGTTGTTAAAGTTTTGCTTTCTAGAGATAATATCTACTATTTATGTTTGTTATGTAAAACTAGAACGAAATTTTTAAGGCTGTTTCCAGTTAGAAGAAATAATGATCAAATTGGCGACGAACTGATGTGACATCTCAGTGGAACAGAGCAGAATCACATGAAAGATATTTTTCAGAAGCAGATTCCTACCAGCTAAATTCTAGTGTGTCTATCTTTCCATAGGAATTGGTGAGAATAACTTTGTGAGCCATGTTATTGGTGGGATATGCATGGTGTGTATGTGCATATGGTAGACCACGTATAACAAGAAATCCCTTTATAACTTGTATATAAATCCAGTATACACTCGAAAATATGCCAAATACAACGGACCATATAGCAATGAAATGTGAATAAAAAAACAGTTAAATTCATAAATATTTATAAAAGAAAACCAAAAATAAGATTAGTATATAAAATACAACAATAAAGTACAAGTATTAAAAAAAAAAAGAATTGGCTCAGGAATTCTAAGATAATTTTTACAGTGGTGCTGTGGTAGGAGGGAGAAGGTCGCCTGGGCAGCACACTTTTTCGGCTGCCTTACAACCAAAAGGAAAATTACATAGCTACAATTTACAGGAAGTCCCCGACTTGCTAAGGTTTCTGTTGCTAATCTTCACTGATCTCTACACAGCTTGCATTACTTATGTAGGTGCTAACAAATAGCAGAAGCAGCTCACTTGTCTACCTTACCATTTTAAGGTAACTATAAAAGTAAAACTAGTTTATTTACAGTATTTTTTAAATATGTGCCTGGCTCCTCCAATGCTTCAGATTGTATATTTGTGTCAAAGGTGTGTAAGACTCACTGTGTTGGATTTACACATCTAATTTACAAATGTTCTCCCGGAATAGAACTTGTTCATAATTTAAGGGACTTACTGTACTCCATTTTAACATGAATAAGATTTAATTATATGGAAATACTTAAGTGACATCTGCAGTTTACGGTCTTAAAATGTTACCTCCTTTTCTGCTCAATGCACTCTTTGTAACATTTGTAAAGAATTCTTTAAAATATGACTACTAACGTGAGTATTAGTACTGAGTGGCTTCCAAAAGAGCCTCCCCTTCTGCAGCGGCTCAGTCCAATTCCTCTGCAAGCGGTAACGCAGCTGGAGATGCGGCCCTTCAATCGCTGCGCTGACCAGGAGGTGGCCTAGAACAGAGACAAGATGCGTAAAATGGTTCTGGTTCCCATAGACATAGTTTTCTGGCTGTCAGATGTTGAGGAAATTTCCCAGTATAATTATACTAAACTCTGTGTTTACTATAATAAATCTGTGTGAAAATTATCTTAATTTGTCTCAACAGGTCACTTTAGTTTTGTATGTTAACACTGAAGATTACCACTGTATTTTTTCATTGAATAACCGGTTTTTTAAATAACTTTCCACATTTTCTCTACATGTCATTTTAATTTAAATGGGGTTAACATTTCCATATATGTTGGTGGAAAACAAATTGAAGGACCGCGATAAGCAGCACACCTTTACCCAGGCCACTGTATGTCAAAAGTTGGTTTAAAGGACTGAAAGAGGAACGTCAAAGGAGTAGTCAATAACACTGCGTGCCTAGAAGAAGACAATTCGTCAAAACCAATACACAACTGGTTGAAAATAATTGATAACCATTTCTATTAATTTAAGAACACAAAAAGACATCCAATATTACTAATATTGCTTAATGTTTCTTTGCAAATGTAGGTAAATGAAATGTGGTAAAATGTAAAAAATGAGAAAAAAGTTGAAAAAGTTTAAAATTATTTTCTGGTTATTTTACTTATCTATACACAAGAAAGACCGAATAAAGTAAATATTAATAAAATACTTACTACTGCACTTCAAGATTTTGTAACCATATAAATTTTACATTGAAAATGGTCAATTATTAAATTTTGAATTAGTCAACAAAAAGAATGACATCTAACAATCAGTAAATATTGAATATGTGTTAATCACTGCTGTAAGATTTTTAAATGTGTAATTTAATCTTTGAAACAACCTTACAGTTCTTTTTATTATAAGGGTAGTGGTATGAAATTCACATGTTGAAGTCACATCTTTCATTAGGATATTCTTTGGAGGTGGAGTGCCTTTGGAGATAATTAATTCATTAATTTGGGGCCTCATGATGATGTTAGTGCCATCACAGCAAGAACAAAAGCCTATGATCCCAGTCCTCTGGGTGCTGCAGGGTCACAGGTTCTAGCCCAGCCTGTGGAACTTACCGAGAACCTGCTAAAACAAAATGAAAAAGGAGAGGCTGGTGGTGCGGCTCAGTGGTTTCAATCCCTAATAACGCAAGAAGAAAAGGAAAGGAGGAAGACAAAGAGAAAGGGGGAAAGGAAGGAAGAAGTGGAGGAGAAAGAAAAAGAGGAAAAGGAGAATGAAGAAGAGGAAGAATGAGAAGGGCAAAGAAGGAGAAAAAGGAGGAGAAAGCTGGCTGCTTCTTTCTCTGCCGCGTGCGGGTATTGTAATAGGAACAGCGCCATCAAAGAAAGGAAACGGGCCTTCACCTAACAGCGGATCTGCATCACATGATTTTGGACTTTTCTGGTCTTATTTCTTGTACTGAAATAAATTCCTCACAAAACAGCAATTATAGCAGATTAAAATGAATATATGTCATTATCAACAATAACCATAATCATAATGTTTTAAATAAAGTGAGACTAGACTCAAAAACGTAAAATAAGAAAATATTGAGATGAAAATATTAAAAATAAATTTGACTCATAATTTAAATTTTTCTTCAGGGCAAATAAGCCATGAGATGCTTAAAATAAACAGGGAAAATATTTTCTGCACACATGATGGGAAAAAGCTAATTTCCTTATTATGAAAGAGCAATTAGACATCAGTAAGAAAATGACAAAAGTGACCAAAATGTAAGAGAAAAACAGGCAGGGCATGAAGAAGCTGTGCAATGTAATAAACCCAAACAAAGATAAATGGCTTTTAAACATTGGGAAACATACTCAATCTAGTATATAATGAAATGTAAATTAAACAAATAATGAGATACCATTTTTCACATTCTCCATTGGCACAGATCAAAAATACATGTTAAAATTATGTGCATGAAAATATGAGAAAACAAGCATATACTATCCAGAGAGCAGAAAGTGGTCAAAGCTCTTGTAAAACAATGCAAAAAATATAAAAATTTAAACAGAAACACTCACTGGCCTGGAAATTATATCCTAAGAATGTCACTTACAGACATACACATAAAATATATATATATATATATATATATATATATATATACACATATGCAAATTACCACACCTTCTCTGATAACTAGAGATTGAATAAAGATACATATCTGTTAATCAGACATTGACTCAATGCCTAAGGACACATGTAAAATGATACAGCATTAATAAAACAGTAAAGGCGAAAGATTTATATGTGATATTATGAAAACCTATCTTGAATAAGTACTTTTATTTTTGTTTGAGACAAAGACTCATTATACATCCCAGGCTAGCCTGTAAATCCGTATCGTTCAGGCTCAGCCTCCCAAATGCTGGGTTTCTAGGTGTGTGCTACCATAGCTGGGTCAGGATTATTTTAGGAATTACGACAGGTTAGCCATCAAAAAACAAAGAAAAGACATCACCATGCATGCTACAGTTCTATCACTATGCATACAAAGCCTGTATGCAACACAAACATACACTTATATTTCTTTGATAAGCGTCTCATACTTCTGAGAGAATGCATAACGAATGAATCAATGATGGCGGATATCTCTGAGAGAGGAACATACAGAACCAGTGGGTGGCTGAAGGAGTTTTATTGACTTTATCCAGGGTTCTGCTTTAATACTTTGTACGTTATTTTATTTCATATTTTTACTGTTTTACAATGTACTTCCTGACTATTTCAATGAAGACATATAAAAAGTAAAGAATAATGATAAGTGCTTTTGAGCAGAAATGAAATAGTGGAAACATGCTGCAGTTTAAAAATAGAAACAGCTTAACTGTGAATACTAAACCATTTTCCATAGCTTTAAAGATTGATCCTCCATGGAAATATTGTACAGTGTTTCAAAGCAGCAAAATCCTGGGCTTTTAAGTACCACAGTCACTGTACATAGCACAGTTCTATCAAAGTTGTATGACCTCACAAAAAACTAATTCCTACCCTCATTACATCCTCTTTGGTTTTTCAAAAATTTTGAGAAACATATACATGAAATGAAATGAATTAAATTGTTCCAAATTCTTAGGGCCTGTGAAATCAGAATTTGCAATAGTTCTCAAAAGTCTTTGAATCAGGAAAATTCCTTTGTTTTGCAGTTTAAATGTGTTTTTTTTTTTTAATTTTTATACTTTGGCACTAATCTTATAAAGAGTATAGTCTTGCTCTTGGGCTTGGTAATTCCAGGAAAAAAAAAAATGTCAACTTCCTTAAGTCTTTGGCCTGCTACCAATTTTTCCTTTCTTAAGAAAACAAAAACAAAAAACAGTAATGAGATAATAAAGAAATAAATCTAAATTAGCCAAAGTTTACCAATATGAATTCCTGTTTTCTTATCAAGATTTGGAAAGATTTTTTTTCTCCTAATGAAAACTTTTCTTTTTTACTTAATCATTATTTATACACTATAACTTTTATTACTTTATTTCACTACAAATGCCTGATATTTATTTACTCCCAATTTAGAAACTGAACTCAACAAATATAGGTAAATTTTAACAGGAAAATGCGGTATTGGAAATGATGTAAATATATAGCATGGCATAATTAATAAAATGGAACCATTTCTGAAACAGATTTCCAACTACTTGGTAGGTTAGCAATATACACAAAGAATATTAAATAATTTTAAACATGCAAATTCCTATAGAATTTTACATTTTGATATAGATATTCAAAATACTGTTACAGTACAAGTAGCATTATAATTTTTCTTATTTTACAAAAATACCTGAAAAAACTAAATAATCAGAGAATAACAATAGCTAATGCATCGTGTATCACTATCTCTAAAGTAGTACCCAGAGTATAAGACACAGACAAAAAGCAGTTTTTCTTACACAGAAGAAACGGATAATAACATATAACTATCTTTTCAATGAACTAGGATAAAATAGTGGCACAAGCAAAACAAATTTGAATATATGTATTAGAATATGTAAGGAGACTCACATAGAAGGCAGGAGTTGAAACTAAATCATGATTGCCACTGATTTTTTTTTTTTTTTTTTTTTTTTTAGTGTGTAGAGATTTAGGAAAATCTGTCAGAGGAAACCTTAGGAACCCAAAGGACTCTTGAACTAAAGACTTTTCTTTATATTCCACAACAGGAAAAACAGTTGCCTCCATAACCTGCTGACACCTTAATCCCTGAAATTAGTGAACATTATGCTAAATGGCATAAAGGATTTTAGGGCTGTAACTTTTTACATTGGCTTATATTGATGGGTCCAATCTAATAACATCAGAATGTTAAAAACAACTTTATTTGACCTGAATGAATGAGACAAGATTCAGAGAGAAGTAAAAGAGAAGAAAATTGTAAAATTAGAGATTGTGATTCTCAGAAGGACCCAAGCGTCATTTTGGGACCCAAGCTAAGTAAGTTCATGTACAAACAACACAGCTGACATAAAGGGGCCTCTAGGGGGAAAGGACACCCTCTTCTGAAAGTCAACAACAAAACATGTGTCTCAGTCCTACACTCACAGTCTGAATGGTCTTCCAAACAGGTTCTAAGCCTCCACTGGAGAATTTACATAACCAACAATTTGATTTGAGTTCTGTGAGATCCTAAGTAGAAATCCTCAAAAGCTATTCTATACCCAGACTCTGACCCATAGGGACTATGAAATATTAAAGGTGTGATGCTTTAAAATATTTATTTTGTGATAACTACTTATAGTAACAGTGGAACAGTAATGCAAACCCCATAAAGCACAGAACTTTTTTCACCCACGGAGACTCTAAACTTTCCCACATTAGGGAATTAGCTGCATAATTTATAGGGAATGCAAAAACATGCTGGTTAACATTATAATTATTATAAGCTATTAATAAAACAAGTACATGCTATCAAAGTCTATGGAAATTTCTGCCACATTCATGGTAGTTCATAAATTGTAATGAACCCCAGTATAGCTGAGGAACTTGATACAAACTCCAATTTCTGGCCTAATACTCACAGATTTACTTTCAGGAGGTCAGGTTTTGGTTTGATTTTATTCTTCTAATTTTGACTTATATTGCTATCAAATTTCCCCTAATGAACTTTATTCTGAACAAATTTTATGATTTAGAAGTACCCATTTGGTTTATTTTGCATGTCTCTATCTGTTTCTGTTTGTGTGTCTTAGTTATTCAGTAACCACAATTCAGCACATTGTTTTGGAATATAGAGCACTAAGAGTGATAGGTTCTTCTCCTCATGGAGTTTCCAACCTAGTAAAGAGCTAAATCAATATATAAAAGAAGAGAAAATAGAGAGATAGAAGTCAACAGAGAAAAACACAGAAATACTAGTGCACCAATTGCAGAAAAGGTCACAGGTGCAAAGAAACTGAATTTCAACATGTATCTAGGAAAGGAGTAAGAATGGACGATGCAGAGGGAAAAGGGCGGTAAAGTCATTCAGATGTGATGTATATACTAGTTCTCTAAAATGAATGCAATCGTTATATTGAACGAATATATATATATATATATGTATGTGTATATATATATATATATGTATGTGTATATATATATATATATATATAATTTCAAATGATGCCAAGTAGAGATGTAGAGATTGAAGTCCACAGAGGAAGCAACATAAACCAGAGCATCGCCTTGGAAAAGGAACCTGCTGTGTTATGTGTCTATGTTCTGTTTCTAGTTGCTAGGACTCATCCCCTGTGGAACTTCTTTGCAAAAAAACTCTTTAGAAAGAATTTTACCTGTATGGAGTTTTCATTTAAATCTCATTCTGCCAAAGCTGCTTAGTTTTTTCCCCAGGTCAGTGGCTACCTATTACCAAATTTGGGGTAGAGTTCTAGTCCTAAATTTTTAGTTCAGTGCATTTATTTTAATATTACTATTTAGTTTGTATTAAAATACTGGGACCAGGTAAGATAAGGATTTTGAAGACAGAACAGCAAGCATCTGGAAAAGGAGAAGGTGTTGAAAAAGGAACTAGTTCTTGTTTACCTATAGATGTTTTCATATCATCCTTTTCTTGTCTTTTTGTCTTTCTTTTTTTGTTTTGTTTTGCAGTGCTGGGGATCAGATGTACGGCTACTCAAAAAGCTAGGCAAGGACTCTCCCAATGGAGCACATCCCTAACACTGTTTCTTTTAAAAATAACCAACAGCATGTGGACGGCCATGATGTTTTTGTCTATGTATTAAAATGTTGTAAGAAATTTATTTTCACATTTAGTTTTACTTATTTTACCTTTCTTCTCTTTTACTTAGAGTCTGAATCGTATTTTTGATCTGTTTATCTTCTTTTGCACTTACTCAAATTTAAATTATCTTGCTTACCTCAATGACTTCTTTCCCTAAGAAGCCAGTCAAAAAGTTTAGTCAACTAACAAACAATGTTTGGATTCACCATTCAGTTCAGCCCAGACTTTGGTGACAAAGGCAGTTTGCTTACTGCATGAATCACTGCTTTTCCATTTTCTTTACACAGCCTATGCCATGTCATAGTGAAATGTAATAATCCACTTAAACATATCAACAAGAATATTCTGGTTGTTTTCTTGTTATCTTTTCTCTTGCAGTGACATGCACATTTGTAAAAAAAATTGGATACTCTCCATATTTTCAATAGGGATAAGAAAATGCATTTTAAAGTGTCCAGATTCAGAGCTCTTTTGTATACATTTGCTCTGAATTTTGAGCTAAGTATGAAATTCCATGAAGTCTTTTGTATTTATTCATGCAATATAATTTAAAACTCATACTGGAAATGTAAAGGCTTGCTGAACATTAATAGTTGAAAGAAAATCAAGCTAAACAGCATAAATTAGGTTTTCTGTAAATTATGGGTAGATTTGAAATATTGGAGTATTAATCTGATGAAAGAATAGTAGTAATTTGTAAAATGTTCCTTGTTACAGGAAAAAAAAAAACCTATGTTCTTGTTCTAAAGTATATTCAATATTCCTCCAAGTTGAACATTCTATTTTTAGCTTTAACTTTTTTTGAGAAAAGTCACTTCACTTAATTTACTCTTATGTTTCATGGAGATGTCCATATATTTTCGGTGAAATTTCCTCTTCTGCACTACTTCACTATACTGCCCTATTCTCATTGTGGATTTCCTTCTTGCCATCTGGATATCTAGTTTGGAGATAGATTGTGTGGAGCTTCAATATTCAATTTATATGTATGTAATCATAGCACCATTTGTTTGAAATCTTATTTTATTTTGTCGTGTTTTCTGTTCTTTTTCCATTTTTGATAAACACAATGAAAATCAATTCCACTCCAGAAGTTTAGTCATGCTGACGTATATCTTCTTTTTTTCCTATAATGGCACATGCCTGTTCAATTGTTATTAAATATTTTATGTTTTAGACATGTACTGTTAGATATTAATCTGCAGCTCTCATAATCTTGGATTCAAATTTTAGGTTCTGTGATTGTATAGTTTTAGAAAACAATTTTAAAAAACTATAAATTTTCTTTTTCTTTGCTTATTATTGCAATGATTGATACTAACATGAGATGCAGGATTTTATGCCTTTGTTTTGTTAGTTTTTCTATTGTGAAAAATCATGTACATCTAATTCACTAAGCAAAAGAATTTTGCACACTTCCTGTATCTAGAATATAATGTAACCAATGGTGTGACTTTATAAAATTTGTAAAATCTACAAATTTAATCAGACTGGTACTCTCTTTTAAACTTATAAATAATTGTCAATATCTAGAAAATATAAAGAACTGGAAAAAGTGGAACCCCCAAAATAAAAGACCCAATCAAAAAATGAGCAACTGAAAGATTACATATTAACCAAAAGAAGTACAAATGGCCAATAAATACATGAAAAAATTGTTCAGTATCTCTGGCCGTCAGAGAAATGCAGTGTGAAACAATACTGAAAATCCATCTTATTCCACAAATAATGTCAATCATCACAAAACCAAATTTTAAAAATTGGGTAATAACAAATGCTGAAAAGTTTGTGAGGTGAAAAAGCTTTTCCACATTGTTGATGAGAATGTTAATAGTACACTCACTATGAAAATTCCTCAAAAATCTAAAATGAGAAATTCCATTTTATCCAGCTCTTCTTCTTACAGGTATCTTTCTGAAAGGGTTAAAGGAATAATATGATATTGATACATGCATACCCATATTTATAGAAGCACAACATATAATAGTTAAACTTTGGAAATGGCCTCTACATCCTTCAAAAGATGAATGGATAAAGCAAATATATTTATACACAATGGAGTACCACTTCATCAGAAAAAAGAACAGACGGGATAATTTTTAGGATAATGGATGCACTTTGAGACAATAATTTTAAGTAAAATAAATCAGATATACAAGGTTGAATAGACATGGATTCTCTTGTATGTGAAACTGAAATTATAAATAAATAGTAAAATAAAAGATAATTGGAAACTGGGAGATAGATCTTTGCCTGAGGGAAAGTGATCAAGAGCTGGAGGGAACAGAGGATAAGAGGACAGGCTGTCAAAGGAATTAAGACGTGTTACGTGCAGGTACCAACTCCTGTAGTGAACGTCATCATGATACACATAGTAAAAATAAAAGCTATCATTAGCATAACTATTGTTTCTTTCTTTCTTCATATTGATCCTTTCTCTTGAGTAATTTTAAATAATTCAAAATTAAGATGCACATTCTGATCACATGACTATAAAGATGCTTTATAAGAGTTAGTTTTTGTTTGCTTTTTACTGTTTCAGGATGGGATATTGCTCCTTTCCAAGGTTAGCCCCAAACTCCTGATACTTCCCTCCCAGCCGCATGAGCATGCGCGCAAACAGGCACCAGGGTGCCTTACGACTAAGAAAGTTTTAAGAGTAACAGGCAGAGGTGACTTTTGGGAGAAGTTCTGCATCTCTATCCTTATAAATTTTGATATTCTTTGAGGAAGATTTTCTGAACGAAAAAAATTGTTTGAAATTCTGAATGACGTTTGCCTCTTGTCTCTGTACAGGAGGTTGAAACCTTTCCCTATTTTGGAGAGAATATTTTTCTTAACAAGTGTAATAAAAATAACACCTGGTTCAAGAGAAACTTGTTTGTATTGTAAGTAGATCTATTTGCAATTGAGAATAAGACCTGGAACTTCTAACACTGTTCCCTAATGGGAAATATGTCCAAATTCAAAAGATCAATATGGTATGTGCTACGTGGCATGATGAGAAGGATGGACAGAGAAATAGAGATTATTACAAATGAATCCAGTTCATGCAGCAGGCAATTCTAGCATAGAGCACAATATAAAAAGTTCCTTCCTCATAGTTGATGAAAAATACGGGGACTATGCTCACTGAAGGTGATGGCACAGAGTAACCTGCCTGAAATGAAGTTGAAGAGAAAAGTGAATCTATATTTATATTTTATAAATAATATATTTTTGGAATTCAGAATATAGATCTCTTTGCATTTAAACTGAAGGAGGACTTTGATGATTTAATTCAATATCTGTCCCTCTGGAAAACCTGAAGAATACATAACTCTATATTCTCCCATTGTATATTCCACTGACAAAATATATGAAATAATCAATAACAGAATACTGTTATTCTTTATTTTCCCTAAGCCTACAAAAGTCAACAGGAGGAGCTGCAGCAACAACCAACATCACATCATAAAACTTTTATGTTAGAGTATGTTATCTATGAAATATTTGATATATAATCTTATGGTTTATCAACAGATCTCTGGCAATATGTGAATAATATTTATTATCTTTGAATTATGTTTTCTATGCATCAAAATATAATTTTCATAGCATGATTAAGAGTAGGAGTAAGTAATGTGTGGAGCCAGAATGCCTTTTAAACTGAGACCATTAAAACACCATACTTTTTCTAGAAATACAAACAAATGCGATTTTTGAAAATCCCTAGATGAGGTGGAAAGCATGGATTGCTGCTTATTTAAGGGCTTCAATAAGATTAATCAAGTGTCTTTTCACCAAGTCCTTGTTTTGGGAAATAGTCTGTCCATGAGTTATCTCTGAGTGTATGTATATAAAGAAAACTTCTTTACACTTTCTATAATAATAAGTCAGCTGCCTCTGGGATTTGGAAAATTAGAACACCTAGTCCTCCCAATATGTCAACTCTCTCTAGCAAAGAAAGAGAACATCTGTACGTTCCTGAGATGTTCAACAATTCCTTAATCTCTGGATGTTTACCACTTAGCACTCACTGCCCAAGAGAGAAGGTAATTATTTGGGTTTTTTGTTGTTGTTGTTGCTGGTTTTTTCCTTGTGTGCTGTAGATCAACAAGTACTTTTGTTGTTGCTGCTATTGAGTAAATAGTTAACTGCAAAACTGGCTTTTCCTGAGAGGGGAACATACTGCCCATTATGGAAAAGAACCCCAAGTCTTACGACTTTGTTTAGGGAGGCCTGGGCTTTTTGTTCTTCCAGCAGGTACATTTTATTTCCGGTTGTTTGTCTTTTTTTAAAGGAAGCTGTAATTAATTTGTATCCAATGCTAGAAGTGCAGTTGTACCAAAAAAAAGTGCTACTGAACACAAAGCAAGGTCTTCGCTCACAGAAACAGGTAGTGTGATCAGACCTTGGCTACTGTGACCTTGAGGGCCACTTCACCAGCCTCCAGAGGACAAAGCTTGTAGGGTTTCTCCAAGGATTTGGCAGGAGCAAACGTTGCGAGGAGCAAAGGTTTGCATTCAAAACAGCTTGTCCAGTTAATTGGATATTACCCAAAGGAATGGTCTTTTGTGGATGTGAGAGTCCTCTTAATGTTAAATTGTTTCTTTTAAACTATACTTGCATAAACAGGAATGGCTGGACAAAATACCTGTTGTTGACTACAGATTCAGTTTTCTCTGACTGTTTCCATATTCTTTTTGCTGACTTAGAAACCATGTATTATCCAATTAAAGAAATGTGCAAAACATGGCCCAAAGACAAATTGCCCATCTCAGGTGGCACATAGCTTGCTTAGACCTTATTATTAGGAAAGAAAAACCCAAGAGAAAAAGAGACCAAGGAGTGAACTGCTCAGTAATCTTGTCATGCACCTTCTGCCACACATTCATTAGAACACCACATTTTTTAAAGCTGAGCACGTAGATTGCTACTTGCTGAAAGATATTGGTTGTTGAATGAGAACTGTTGCAGTCTCTGACTGAACCGGTTTAAACAATGAAACATTCTAGTGGTCAGATAAGGCAGAAGTTAGTGGGTTCACCCACATGCTGATGATCATTTGCATCTTTTTACTTTACAGTCTCAGACCCTTGGAAATAACTTCCGAGAATACAATTTTGAACTTCTAAATTCACTGAGGAGATGTTTCAAGCTCTGAAATTACAAAATGGCTGGGCAACGTGCCCTGCAATGTTGAAGGCAAATTCGTATGTAGAATAGTGATTATAAAATGTTTTGTGGCATTTTCTTCATCTCAGAAAGCTCCTTTTAGTACCACATAAAATCATCTCGTGGGCAATTTGCCTGTGTTCTGTGAATTTTTATTTTTTATCCATAACTCTGTATTTATTTATAAATAAATGAAATGAGAATTTATACCATTTTTAAGGACTCCAACTTCCAGGTGACCTTAGCAATTATCATTTCACTGATCCTTTTTGTTTCCCTCTGAGGTGAGAAAAATTTTAAAATATATGCACACATCAGGAAATGAAAAACCTGTAAAATAAATATTCTAATGCTAAATTTATTAAGATATCATGAGATTAACACAAGTTACCTTTGGTGTCTACAGTTAAAAGAGGTGCTCAAAGTGGTGGTCTTTAGCTTCCTGACTTTTATTAATATGGTGAACTTCTGCTTAGGGAACCTGGTCACTGAGAATGCTTCCCCTGCATTTTCAGTTTCTTCTCCAAGGCCCTCAGTGCAGTGGATTTCCTGCAATATACAACATCTTCGAGTGTCCCTTGTTGGATAACTCCTTCTGCTTAAATGAAAGGCATAGTATTTTTCTTTTCCCAAAGTGTGCAATCATTTGTCGGCAGATTTACTATATATATATATATATATATATATATATATATATATATATATAATAGTATCTGAGATATCTGATATAATACAAGCATTTTTATTGCTAGCCTTCAACTGAATATAATTGTATCAACTGTCCCTTAATATAGCCAAAACTATGGATAATATTAAAGTATTTACTAATTAATACATGTAGAAATAGCACAATGTTATCTGCAAACAATTAGCAATATAGCTTCCCTGTGGTGCGTAGGCTCCGAACCCCTGCAGAAACCAACCAAGAAAAAACTACTTAAGGAATTTTCAAACAACAATACCAGAAGAAGTTAATATTTACTCAATGACACCAATTAACTTTAGTGAATATTAGAGCATAAAAATCAAAATATTAGTGGTCCTTAGCTCCACGTGTTATGCCAGAGGAGGAAACAGAAAGAATTCAAGACAGAGGAGGATGAGACTGAAATTTATTCTGTTTCTCTATCATCTTTATCACTACTTGCCATGGGGACACTAGTGTGTAATTTATCCAGTATGGATTTGGTAGCTTTATTGAAATAGAAATAATTCAGGCTAAATGTGGTGACATCTTCAGTTATTTATCTTTGTACTCAAAAAACACTCCACATTAAAAAAAGGCAAACTGCTCTTTCACTGGAGCAGGAAGACACAGTGAATGAATAAATGCCAGCATAAGGTAAAAAATAAAACATAACAATTAAAAAAATAAACACCTTTATTCGTGAGCAATGTATTGAACATAACTATGGTGCTAGAGCACAGTGAAGAAGAAATGGTGGGAATTTCACAGCAAGATTCTGAGGGGGGAAGCAGCAGCTGATCCCACAAAAAATTCTTTTAAAATATGTTTTCTAAGATCAGTGTTTCATTCTGATTTGCAAACATTAGAGATCTGAGATGTAAAAGAAAAGATCAACCTTGACCATTACCCCAGAAATTTAATTGTAAAGCACAAAAATAAAGAGTGAGGTAAGGACATGCTGAAGGATATTGGTTAGGGGTCTTGTTACAAAATACAAAAGGTCCAAGGAAGTTAGACATCTTAAGAACACATTCTTTGCCTTGGAGTTCAGAAAAGGTTATTGACGAATTATAGTCATCAATGAAGTTAGTTAACATTTAATGTACAGAAAACAGAACATTCTTTGAATTAAGAAATCTTGAGTACAATCTGGGATTCCATCATCTACCGCCAAGCAAAAATAAAGAAAACACAGACACACACACATGCACACACACATGCACACACACACACACACACACACACACACATACCAAACAGCTCAACAGATTAAGAAAAAAAACTACTATTTCAATGATTAGCAACTGAAATGAATCTAATTTGCTAATGCTATTTAAGAAATTTAGGAAAGAGCCAAACATTTACAATGAGATTAAAAAATATTTACAAGTCAATATATTGTTGCAAATTTTAATGATGTATTCGATCGTGGATTTTATATATCAAAGAACAATGTAAAACACAAAGTAAGAACTCAGTAGAGAAGTGGACTGAAAATAAGAGAATATATAGGTAGGAAAACTTGTACACTAGAAGAATTCAAGAAAGAAATTAAATAAAAACAATCATAGAATTTAAAATAAATTTGAGTGTAAGACAAGAGACCGTAGAAGTGCAGTAAGGAAGATATAGTGTGGAGATGAAAGATTAAATGAAAACACACAGACACATACACAGTTAAGAATTTAAAATTTAGCCAGACATGGAGGTGCATGCTTATAATTCCCATACTTGGAAGGCTGAGGTAGGATTATTGTCGAGAGTTTCAGACCAGCCTGGGCTACAAGGTGACCTGAAGTCCAGCATGGACTGCATAGTGAGATCCAGTCTCAAAAAGACTATATATATATATATATATATATATATATATATATATATATATATAAAAGAATAAGAAAAGGATATATTTTGAAGTCAAACAAAAGAAATTTCCATATCAGTGGAAGTGAATATCTGATTGAAATGTAATAAGAGACCTGTAATTCATATGTTGAAAGTTGTTTTGTGTGCTAGTAAAAAATGATATACAATGATCGACATTAAAATAAAGTAGTTATTGAATTTTAAAAATAAAGAGATGAATATTTTGGTGGGAAGGCTACAGATTAAGTTACTCGTAAGAGAAAAAGAACCTAACATAATCGTTTAAATTGCTCAATTCTATTGTTCAAGTCCAGAAGACATTGTATTTAAAATATTCATAGTAAAATAAAGGCTGACCTGATCATTTCTCATCCAAACAAGCTCTTTTAATTACAAATGCTACGGACAAGTA
>PVJX010023486.1:0-29184 GCA_004027295.1 Dolichotis patagonum | reverse complement strand
TTTTTATTGCTTTTTATAGTTTTGTGAGGAATGCTGTTGGTATTTTGATTGAGGTTCCATTAAATCTAGAAATTTATAAAGTCTGGCAATGTGGCCATTTTGGAAACATTAATTCTGCCCTAGCCAGGAATAGGGGCTGTGTTTCCATTTTTCTGGTATCCTTTTCAATCTTTCTATTCAGAGTGCTAAAGTGTTCATTGTAGAGTTCTTTCATGTCCTTGGTTAAAGGTATTTAACCAAGTACTTAGGTATTTAACATGTTTAAGCTCCTGTGAATGGTATTCTTTTCTTCTGCTCAGTATGTTCACTGTTGGGGTACAGGAACACTGTTGATACTCGTACACTGATTTGTATTCTGGTACTTTGCTGAATTTATTTATTAGTTCTAGGAGTCTTTTGGTGGATTTTTGGGGGGCTTCCTATGTACAGAATCATATCCTCAGCAAATAATGATAGTTTGACTTCTTTGATTTTTATACATATCAGTTTACTTCTTTCTCTTTCCTCATAATTCTGGCTAAAGTTTCCAGTGCTACAGTGGTACCTCAGTTCACAAACTTAATTCTTTCTGTGATTCTGGTTGCAAACCAAATAGGACTGGAACCAAATCAGATTTCCCCTTAGGTCAACATTGAACCTAACCGTTGGATTTGATTCAGTTCTCTCCCAGTTTGGTTTGCAACCAAAACACAGTTTACTACTGTATATCAAACAGCAGTGCACAGTTGACAGTCTTGTCCATGACTTTAGGGAGAAAACTTTCATTTTTTTCCCATTTAGTATGATATTTGCCATTGGTTTGTCACAGGTGGCTTTTATCACATTGAGATAAAGTTCTTCTGTGCCTAGTTTTGTCATGATTTTTTAAAAACTTTATTTATTAGTATGTTTGTAGTATATAATGCTTACATTTCTGTGGAGAGTTGGTAAATTCTTAATCGCTTCCCCTTTTGAGGAAAATCTGTCTCCCTGCTTCTTGTTATCTATCTTTTATTTTGTCCTTTATCAATACTTCAGGTTTCTCATATGGGAGAAACCATGCACTACTTAAGCTTCTGTGTCTGATTTATTTCACTTAACTTTATGATGATTTTCCTGCAAATGACTTGTTTGTATTTATTTATTTATTTATTTACTATTTATTTTTGTCTTTTTGAGACAGGGTCTCGCAATGCCGTTCAGGCTGGCCTCGAGCTCACTTTGTAGCCCAGGCTGGTCTCAAACTTGTAGTGATCCTCCTGCCTCAGCCTCCAGAGTTCTGGGATTACAGGCACACACCACCACGCCCCACTCAAGTTTATTTTTATATGAGGATATTTTATATATAACAATGGATATTTTATATCCATTGTTTTGTCAGGGTTTTTATTATGAATGGGTATTAGATTTTGTCAATAGCTTTGTCTGCATCTACTGAGATGGTTATGTAGGTTTTGTCCTTGTTTCTGTTTATGTGATGTATTACACTTAATGATTTATGTACAAGGGACCATCCTACTTGAAGCCTTGAAGATCTTTTTGGTGATTTGTTGCACTCTGTTTGCCAATGTCATTTTGAGGATTTTGCATCTATGTTCATTAACGAGACCGGAGTACTTCCCTCCTCCTCCCCCTTTCCCTCTCCCCTGCTTCCTTCCTTCCCTCTCCCCCATCCTCCCACCTTCTCCTTAAAACCTTGTCAGACTTCGGTATTAGGCTAATGCTAGCTTCCAGGAATGAGTTTGACAGTGCTCCTTCCCTTTCAGTTGCATTGAAAAATCTGAAGAGTATTGGTATTAGATCTCTCTTGAAGTTCTTACAGAATTCAGCAGTGAATCTGTTGGTTACTGGGCTTTTCTTAGTAGGTTTTTAATTACTGCTTCAATTTCATGGAGTGTTTAGTATTTTCATATCCTCTTAGCTCAGTTTTGGTAATTTGTATGTGTCTAGAAATCAGTCCATTTCTTCCAGATTCTACAAACTGATTGGAGTCTGTATTTTAAAAGTAATTATTTATAATCTTCTGGATTTTAGGGGTGTCTATTTTTGTCTCTCTTTTCTTCATATCCAATTGTATTTATAAGAATGTTTTTCTTTTCTTCTTTTGGTAAGTTTGCCAAGAGTTTTTATATTTTGTTTCTCCTTTCAAAGAACCAGCTTTTTTTTTTTTTTTTTTGTACTGAGAATCAAACTCAGGTCCTCACACTTGCCAGGCAGGTGCTGTGCTGCTGAGTTACATCCCTGGTGAATCAGCTTTTTGATTAGTTGATTCTTTTTACAGTTTTTTAGTTGCAGTTGAATTAATTTCTGCTCCAATCTATAAATTTTTTCTTTTAAATAATTTTAGATTTGGACTGTTCTTGTTTTTCTAGGCCCTTGAAGGAATAATTAGGTTATTTACTTGGGATTACTCTATATTTTCTTTTATGTGTACTTTCACAGCTATAAACTTCTTCTTCTTCTTCTTCTTTCTTCTTCTTCTTCTTCTTTTTTCCTGTGGTGCTGGGGATCAAACCCAGGGCCTTGGGCATGCAAGGTGAGAACTCTGCCACTGAGCCACATCCCCAGGCCTAAACTTCCCCCTTGGGATAGCTTTATATTCCATAGGTTCTGGTATGCTAGGAAGTATTTTGTTTCTTTGTTTTCCTCTGTGACCTACTGATTACCCGAGTGTAATGTTTAACTTCATGTATTTAAATATTTTTTGCAGTTTCTCTCACCATTGATTTCTAGCTTCATTGCACTATGGTTTGATAATATGTATGAGACTTTAAAAATTCTTTTCTATTTAAGCAAAGTTTATGACCTAGTATGTGGTCTGTTTTGGAGAATGTTCCATGTGCTGCTGAGAAGAATGTGTTGAAAAAAAAAAAAAGAACGTGTTGTTAGGTTAAACACACTATAGATCTTTTATATCCTTTTGTTCAAAGGTGTGGTTCAGTGCTGATGTTTCCTTGTTGATTTTTGTCTAGTTGATCTGTTTGTGAAAGCGGGGTTTTGATTTTGTTGATGCTTATATGATCTTTGTCTTATGAAGTTGCATGTGCTGGTGATTCAGTGGATATACAGTTACATTGTTATTTCTTCTGGTTGAACGATTCCTGTTACTAGTATTTAATCACCTTCTTTGTCTCATCTGATCAGTTTTGGCTTGACATTTACTTTGCTGAAAATAGGATAGCTATTCCTGCTTTACTTTGGGGCTCCTGTTGTGTAAAAATTTGATTTTCATCCTTTGATTTTTAGTCTATGAGCTTCTTTAAAGGTCATGTGTGTTTCTTATAGGCAGCCTACCATTGAATTTTGTTTTTTATTCACTGCCAATCCATGTCTCTTGATAGGGAACTTGTAGCCATTTGCTTTGAGATACTACTGAAATGTATTAATTGATAAATGTCTTTTTTTGCTTTCTGTTGCTGACTTCATCTTCCCCTTTTGCTTAACTGCTCACCCTATTGCTGTACTACTGTAATAAACCCTGTGACACCAGTGTCTTCATTGTCTCCAAGATACCCCTGAGTATTTTTTGTAGCACTGGTTTGATAGTCATGAATTTCTTAAGGGGCTTTTTATCAAGGAAGGTCCTAATTTCTCCATGAGTCTGAAAGATAGTTTTATAAGATATAGTAAACTGAAAGTTTACTGAAAGTTGAAGTTATTTTCATCTGTGGCTTGAAGAACTTGCCTCCAAGGTCTCCTGGCCTTTAATGTCTGTGTTGAGAAATTAACTCTAAACTGCTTTATAG
The DNA here is from genome assembly GCA_004027295.1 of Dolichotis patagonum. Taxonomy (NCBI): domain Eukaryota; kingdom Metazoa; phylum Chordata; class Mammalia; order Rodentia; family Caviidae; genus Dolichotis; species Dolichotis patagonum. The sequence goes on along the minus strand of PVJX010023486.1, from coordinate 25,459 downwards.
GTCATTTATTGTTCATCTCTGTTTTTAAAAAATCTGTCCTTGTATTAGACTTCTGGGATTTTGCCTAAGATGTGACATGGGAAAGTTATTTTCTGATTATGGCTGTTTGAGATTCTATATGCCTGTTTTGAATTCTATCCCCATACTTGGAAAATTCTCTGATAGATTTCTGTAAAAAGATTTTTTACACAATTTGTGTCCTCCTCTACTTTCTTTCCAACTTTAGTCTTCTATGCATCATCTAACAGCTGTTGGATTCATTTCCCATGAGCTGTTGACTATATAGTCACTGGTGTCAGCACTGTCTTCAAATTCTGACACTGTCCTCATATTTATCACTTCTGTTGCCCATGCTTTCAATAGACTATTTTATCACCTTGATTATAGTTTGGTACCTTTTCATGAACTTTGATTCTTTGATAAATTGGTCATTCATGTTTTGTGTCATTTGGGTTAGCTCTGCTAGCCCTTATTTGTATATTCCTTAAGTTCACTGATTTTTTTAAATTAGTACATGGTGGCAGTACATAATATTAACATGCCTTGTGTGGAGTTGATATATGTACATAATGTATTTTAATTCCTTTTTTCATCCTCTTTCCTTCTCCTCTATCCCTCCCCCTCCTTTTCCTTCCATCTCTTGATTTCCTTCCCATTTGAGAAAGATCTATCTCCCTGCTTCCTATTACCTATCTTTTATTTTGCTCTTTATTTATAATTTTGGTTTTTCCATTTAGGAGAATGGAAAAATTTTTTGTATTATTTATTTCACTTAACATTATTAACATTATATTTTGTACTTAAACTTTTTTGTCTTATTTATTTCACTTAACATTACAGTGTCAGGGTACATCTGTTTTCCTACAAGAGTCTTGAGTCTAGTGATAGACTCAGGTCTATCACTAAGGCATAGTACGCCACTGTCTATAAATACGTGTTGTTTATCCATTCATCTGTTGAAGGGCATATAGGCTGCTTCCAAGATTTAGCTATTGTGAATTGTGCTGCTATAAACATGGGTATGCATGCATCTCTGTACTAGGATGTCTTTAGATCTTTAGCAAGATATCTAAAAGAGGAAGAGCTGAGTCAAATGGGGTTTCTAATTTTTCTTTTTAAAGAATCTGCATACTGATTCCTATAGTGGTGCTATACTAGTTTACATTCCCACCAACAACATAGAAGGTGTCATGGTTTATGTCAGTGGCCCCCAGGCCTCATGCCTTTGCATTATGCATTTGTGATTGGTTCATTGTCTAGTACTTGGATTGGGGGTGTGAATGCTACACTGGCCTAGGGGTGGAGCCAGGATGTGATGTAATGGCAGGAAGAAGGTGTGTCGCTCTCTCTTGCCGGTTCCGCTTGCAGTTTGCAGCCGCCATGAGCTGCGGCCCGCCATGCCACCCTGCCTTGGAGCCAACTGAGTATGGACTGAAACCTCCAAAAACTGTAAGAAATAAACCTTTCCTTTCCCAACTTTGGGCATCAGGTATTTTGTCTCAGCGATGAATAAAAAGTAACTAAGACAGAAGGGTTCCTTTTTTCCTGCAAACTTGCTAGCATTTTTTAAAAAATTTGATTTCTTGATGATAGCTGTTCTTTCTGGGCTAAGATGGAATCTCAGTGTTAAGTTAGTTTTCATTTCTATAATGGCCAGTGATATTGAACATTTCTTCACCTATCTATATTTAAACCCATTATCTGTTTAAGTTATATCATCTTTGAGATCTTGGAATACCTTATAGATTGTTGTTGTTTTTCTGTTTCTTTTTTCATTTTATATAAATCAGTCATTTTATTTCCTTACCATCAATACCCATTGGATCAGTTTGGGGGTACTTTGGAGTTTTCAAAGGAATTTTGTTGCCTTGTTTTCTCATGTTTCTAGTGTTCTCTCTTCTCTCTGTCTCTGTCTCTCTCTGTCTTCTGTGTGCTGAGGTTTGAGAGTCAACTAACGTGGAAAGAGTTTGTTGCTAGTGTGCACATCTCTTGTTAGTGTGATCTTGACTTTGGTTGCATTTTGATATTTATCTACCTCTTTGACCTACTCAGTTTAATAGGATTGGATCTCACCACCGTGTTGTGAGGAAAGGTTCCTTTACTGGTTATAATAGTGTCAGTAGATCCAACCATACATCAGCCATGTACATTAAAACTTGTTTTAGCAATGTCTCCCTTCTATCAATGTCCCACACAGACTGTACTACACTGCTACTAACAGTTAGACTGCAATGTAATGGGAAGGAGGATGGAGAAAGGAAGAGAAAGGAAGAGAGAGTTAAATCAGAAGACAGAGGGGGCTGGGGATTTAGCTCAGCGACATAAGCACCTGCCTAGCAAGGGTGCGGCTGTGAGTTTGATCCCTGGTACCAATAAATAAATCAGAAGACAGAAAGAAAAAAAATATCTATAGGTGAAAAACAGAGCAGAAATCTGTTAGAATTATTTTTGTAGCTAGAGGAAAGCACTAGTAGTAAGGGGCTTTGAGAAAATATTTGCGGGAGTGCAAGAAAGGATGCTGAAGGAGGGAAGTGTAGAACAACTGGAGACTGAGGGAAGCTGTGAGAATGTCAGACTGTTACTATGTTGGTAGTTAGCAGTTCCGGTGATTTTACCCTGATATGCCCATGAACGGTCCTCCAGTGTTTAGATTAAAGCACTAGTTAATTCTTGTTTTCTTCTGCGCATATACAGATATACCCTATATACATGCTAGGTGAAAGGAAGAACAGAGCAAAGATAATGGGAAAAGAAAGAGAGGAAAAGGAGAAAAAAAGACACAGAGGAAGTAAAAAAGAAACCGTAATCAAGCCAAACCAAATTAAAACAAATCCCCACACAGTTCAAACAAAATGAAAGCATCTTCACAGTCCTGTTTATACTACTGTCCAAGTTCCACTACTGCTCTAAAAGCATATGATTTGTTTGGCCAAAGAATAAAAAAGAACTGAGGTGCAAGGAGAAATTTAAACCGGGCTGGTAGCCACGAATGTTAGGCGGGGACCTGGGCTGACCACACACGGCGACACGCCCTCTGACATCTGAGCGAGAAACACCTGTGCGGGCCAGCGGTGGTGCTGGCCAAGGAACCGGCCGTTTCCAGCCACTGTAAGTGAGCCTGCTGAGAACTTTCCTGGGAAATAGCATTTTAAAAATTATGTAAGAATTCATGCTTACTCTGAATGATCTTGGGAAATGGAAGGGAAGGTATAAAGATCATGCACAATTCTACCAGTCTAAGCACTGTTGTCATTCTTTTTTTTTTTTTCTTCAAATTATCTATCCAGAGCCAGAGATGTAGTCAGAGATGTAGTCACAAGTGCAAGTGTGAAGTCACAAGTTCAATCCTTGGTTCCAAAAAAAAAAAAAAAAAAAAAATCAACAAAATTATCTATCCATACTTTTTCTTTCTTCCCTTCTATCAGTGTTAGAGGCACAGTGCATCTGTAGTTATACATTCCAGTTTTTTCTTAACCTCACATTCTATTTCCCTATGGCAGGAGACTTTCTTTAAAGATACAGCATCATATCATGATACGATGTAACTCATTCAGCTGTTTTCTTACTTACTGTTGAGCAGATCATTGCCTCTACTTTGTTGTTGTGTTAAGTAAGCCCCTTGTTCACGCACCAACGGTCTCTACTTATACTGTGCACACTTCCAAGTGCTTCATGGATGAACTCACTTAATCCTCACAAGAGCATGAGAAGGTCAATGTATATTTATATCCTATTTTACAGATGAGGAAGTCATAAAGAGGTTAAGCAGCTTGGACAAGCAATTTAACAGAAAACAGCAGAGCATTTCCCCAAAGCTTTTTCTGCTTTAGCAAATCTAGGTCCAAACGTGTAAACATCAAAGCTATAGATACACACTAGAAAGTGGTTTCAGGAAAGTATGCGATCTTCTTGCATTCCCACAAGGCTCTAGCACTAAGGTTTTGACTTAGCAGGTGTTAAGGCTTCTAGCTAGATATCCCCACAAAACCTCATGTCCTCACAGCTGGGGCTTTGGGCCAGTAACTGTACCATGGGTGTGTGACACTGGATCAGCCTACTGATTGGCTTAGCATAGTTCTAGGTGTGAGTGGCACCAACTAATAGGCTTGTTGTCTGGATGGAATAAACAGGAAAGAGGGAGAAAGGCTCCTTTCTCCTGCCTGTGCCGCTATGACTGTTTCTCCTCTGCCATGCTGCCCTGCCTTGGAACCAACTATGGACTGAAACCTCTATAAACTGTGAGCTAAAGTAAACCAGTCTTCCTTTAACTTGTGGGTGTCAGCTATTTTGTTCCACAATGAGAAAGTAATGAAGACAGTAAGTTAGTGGTGACTGTTTTCTTGAGGTTTTTATATGAGAGTAACTAATATACTGGGAATATGCAATGACCAAGTCCTTTCTCTGCATCTTTATGCAGAAAGAAAAGTTACTGTGAAAATGTAGTTCTAGGGCTGGGGATTTAGCTCAGCAGCATAAGCGCCTGCCTTGCAAGCACATGGTCGTGAGTTTGATCCCTGGTATCAATAAAAAAAAAAAAAACAATGTAGTTCTAGGACACATACCTGTGTCGCTCTGGAGAGTTAGTAAATTGCCTTTTAGAGCTTTGCTGTGGGCTCTGCTTTTATAAAGCTAAGCATTTACCAGTGCTAGCATCCTTTGCTTACCTAATTGTGTAGCAAAGGCAGTGAGGCACAAAGTGTCCATTGCTGTTTCTTTGACAGAGGGAAAACCTGTGTTATCTCTGAGTGAAACAACACCAAGTGTTCTTTAATCCCATATCCTTTGGCTTTTTAATTTATAAAATTTCTTTGTTGCCACCTCTTTATAAAACACTGAATGTTAAGACGGAGGCCTCCCAGGACAGAAGGAATTTGTTTCTTTCTACAAAGGACAGCTTTTCTGAGAATCCTTCTCAAATGTGTAGTCAAAACCAGACTACAGTAACAGTGTGCTCCTATCCTGTATATTCATACCTAACAGTTCTGCTGCCCAAAGGCCAAGAACACTGTTTACAAAATGAGTTCACTGTGACATACATAATCCCTGGGAGGGAAGGCAACTTATGCTCCATAAGGCTTATCAGACGCTTTCTGCCATGAGAGTTGGCAAAGCGTCGTGAAGATGTGAAATACTCAGTGTACATTTTGAGAGCTGAGACAGGAGTGGGGAAGGATGTTGAGGTCATATTGTATAAATAGTGGGTCACTTGAGGGGGCAGCGTGAATTCAGGGTAAACAAAGAGCTACAGGGCAGTGGGGCAAATCACCTGAGACAGCGCTTGTTTTCTTTATTATTTGTTCCAAGCCACAGAGTGGGTGTTCATCTATAGCTATACAAACAAAGCAGCAGAAACAAAGTTGGACTCCAGTGGAAGGATTTCACAACCATACACTCCCCCACCCCAGGAATTGGACTGTTTTGCTTTGACATAACGAGAAATCTGTTTGTGTTTGCAAAGGATCAGGCCTAGACTCTGCTTCTGGAGCAAACAGACAAGGATTTAGTAAATCTTCTAAAAAAGATTAACTCCTAGAAGCCAGGTAAGAAAAAAAAATCCCACCGCCTAATGCAGGTTCTGTTGATCATGCAATATGCAGGTAGTTACTAAACCTTTGAGGGAAAGAATCCATAGCAGGCACAGCTTGAATTGGAGTAACAAAATATATACTTTTAAAACTGTCTTGTTCATGCTGGCTGCGGTGGTCACATCTGCAATCTCAGCATTCTAGAAGGCTGAGGCAGAAGGACTGTATATTCAAACCCAGTCTGGGCAATTTATCAATTTAGCAAAACTATCTTCAATTGAAAGAAGGAAAAAAAAAAGAAAGACTGAAAAGAAAGACTGGTGGATACAACTCAGTACAAAAGCCCCAGGCTCAATCTCCAGTACCACAAAAAGAAAAAAAATGTTTTGCTAAACATACATTTTGAAAAGATGTTTAGTTTTTGATTCTTAATAGGAAAAGGAAATGATTCCTCACCCTTGAAGTTCCTGCTTTATTCCTTTTTCCAACCCCCACCTCCAGGATAGTTGTCTGAGATTGTGAATTGTTTGTAAAGCCAGTATTGATCTAAGGAGGCCTGTTTTCTAATATTCTCCATGCGGAAACAGTGCACTTCTAAAGCGGTGGCTTTTCTTTGTGCTTTCAGGCTGATTCCCCGCAACCCTGCCGCTGGGTAGCTCTACCCAGGAATGTCACCCCGGGGAGGGTGGATCGCAAGTGTCAGTCTTTTCCAGCTACCACTCTGATCTTCAGTTTTCCTCATTGACTCCTTTTCAAAACAAAAGCATTAAATACATCAACCTTTTATGTTGTTTGATTTAATGTCTGATTTAAAGATTCATCTGAAGTGTTGCTTTTAAAAATTGGACATTTAAGGGCAATGTTGCTTTGATATTTGAAACTTTTTGTGAAATATTCATTGGATTAGTAGCATTATTTACTTAGGAACATTCGTCTACATAAAATCTATGAAACAAAGGGAACAAAAGCATACACTGAAAGAGGGACAGCCTTTGTAATAAGTGGTGCTGGGAGAATTGGATATTTCCATGCAGAAGACTAAGCCTAGATGCATATATCTCACCATGTATTAAACTGAAATCAAAATGAACCAAAGAAATAAATATTAAAACAATTCACTGGAAGAGAACTAGGTAAAATTCTTGAGGATATATACTGAACAGAACCACAGTGGAACAAGAAGTAGTACCAAAAATTAAATGGGATCATATCAAATTAAAAAGCTTATGCACAGCATAAGAAACAACCAACAGACTAGAGAAGGAAGAAACAGCCTAGAGAAGGAAAAAAATTTTTCAGCTATTCCACAGAGGACTAACATCTAGAATATATAAAGAAATCAAAAAAATTAGACTCCTCCCAAAATAAAAGACTCAATCAAAAAATGGGCAACTGGAATGAATAGAAGTAGTGCAGAAGTACACAGAGCCAATAAATACATGAAAAAATGTTCAACATCACTACCCATAAGAGAAATGCAAATTAAAACTATATTGAGATACTGTCTCACCCTAGAGAGCATGGCTGTTATTTTTTAAAAAATCAAATAACAAATGGCTGGGGAGAATGCAGAAGGCAGTGAATTCTTACACATTGTTGGTAGGAGTGTAAACTAGTACAACCACTATGGAAATCAGTGTGAAGAGTCCTCAAAAACTAAAAACAGAAATTCCACATGACCCAGTTACCCCCCTTCTGGTATCTTCCCAAAAGCGTTAAAGTCATCATATTACAGGGATACATACATACCCGTGTCTACAGTGGCACAATTTCTAATAGGTAGATCTTGGAAACAGCATATATGTCATCACTAGACAAATGGATAAAAACGTATTTATACAGAATGGAGTACTACTCTGCCATAAAGAAAGGTAAGTTTGACAGATTCATAGGTAAATGGATACAACTTGAGACCAAAATGTTATATGAAATAAATCAGACACAAGAGCTTAAATATCACATGGTTTTTCTTAAGAAACCCAGAGTAAAAATAGAAAAATGAAAGATAGGTAATAGGAAGTAGGGAGCTAAATCTTTCTCAAAAGGAAAGAGGATCAAGAGATAGGAGGAGGACAGAGGGAAAGAAGGGATACAGGATGAAAAAATGGAATTAGGATCCTTTGCCTATGTGCACCAACTCCACATAATGTAAACATTATGTACTGCAAACATGTATATAATAAATAAAGGAAAGGATGGGTGGAGGAGGGAGTAAGGGAGGGAAGGGGAATGAAAAAGGCATTAAAATGTTATTTACATATTATGGCTCATATCTAGATGCCCCCCCCAAGCCTCATAGGTGGGGCTTTCCAGAGGTGGCTGGATCCGGGGTGTGTAAAGCAGCCCAAGGCTGCGCGATGACTGAATTAGCCCACTGACTGGCTTGGCATAGTTCTGGGTGTGGATGATGGGACGGTCCACCCTGAGTGTGGCTGGCGCCATCCCACTGACTTCTAACCTGATGGATAAAAGGCTTGCTGCTTTCTGTCTGCTCTGCCATGGACTGTGTCTCCTCTGCTACACCCCTGTCCCATGGTGCCCCACGTTGGAGTCTGTGGACTGTGCACTGAAACCTCTACAAACTGTGAGCTAAAATATACCTCTCCTTCTTTAACTTATGGGTGTCAGGTATTTTGTCTCAGTAATGAGGAAGTAAATAAGACAATATATGCACCAGCTTCCCACAAGGAATGCAAACATTGCATACTATACACATGTACTAATAGACTAAAATATTTTTAAAGTACATTCTTAATATAAATACTAATTTGTTTCACTTACACTAGTTTTTCTTTGTTGAAGAGAAAGTTTTGTGCTTTTATTGTTTCTCTTTTGTAAGAATGAGTCTTTTTTGTCTATGACTTGTACTCTGAGTAACATTTGGGCTGTTCTTTTAAGATACACTTTGAAGATACTGTTATTCTCTACTGTGCTGTGAAATTTTTATTTTTTCATAAAGTGCTTTTCATATTTTTAGTATGACTAGTATTACATTAGAATAAGAAGCTGTGAAATCCCAGCTCTGCTATTTGTACCCATTATTAGTAATTATTCCTATTTTCAGTGTTCTTCTACATAGAATTGTCTCACAAACACAATCACACAGATCATAGGTACTGGAGGAAACCTGAAGTGGAAGGAGAAAGCTTACAGAAACCTCTTACCTGGGGGAAGAATTGAGAGCCTCAGTCATTTACCTATCATGGCCTAAATAGCGTCCATCTGTTTATTTTCTTCACCACTGGTGTATCCCAGTGATGGCGAACCTTCCAGAGCTTTCAGTGATAACAAACAACAGCCTGCTGAGGCACGTGTGCCATAGGTCTGCCCCCACTGGGGTACACAGCTGTTGGGAGGCAGTGAGTCAATTCGTCCTTCTCACCACCATCTGAAAGGTGAATAAGCTTCTTTTGGTAGAGTCATTTACACTGAGCTCATACTTCTTAGTCCAAGACGTTTTTCTTAATCAGAAACTGTAACTGGGAAAATTAAGCCATGTTGCCTGTCTAAATTTCAGTAAAAGAATCACAGTTTGAAATCCACAGGCTGAATTCATCTGAAACTCTTGTGAGCTGTATTTCGGGGACCAGATGCCATTGTTCGATGTGCAGGAAAGTCAGCTCTGTTCTGGAACTGACAAGAGACTGTCTTAAGCCATGCAGGAGTACATGTGCCCTTCCATCCCTTGTCCTGGGACAGGAGGACCTAACCCTGGGAGACCCCTTTGCCCCAGTGGAGGAGGGGGAAAGGGCACCAGTGTGGACACCTAGGGCAGCGGGTTCCTTCCAGGGAGCTGCACTGACTCCTGGGGCCTCATTTTCTCCCTCAATGGTAGTTGAAGACTCCGGTCTGTCTGACAGTTGCATCCTGTCGTTTCAGCTTCGCTGGGTCAACTCCTCATGCTTTGGGTGAGCCCTGAGTCACTGCCTGTGCAGGGTGGGGACCTTGGTTTCCCAGTAGGTAGGACATACGTGCTGAGAGGATTCTTGGAAAATTAAAGGAATTCAGGGCTTCCCTTTCTCTATCACCCTCACTCTACTTAAGAGTTACAAACAACCTCATCAGACTGAAGGGCCACAGTACTTTCTAAAGAAATTCCAACAGTGAATAAGTACATTTCTAATTTGTACTAGGAATTAACAAGTAAACATTGTCTAAAACTGGCTCATGGTGGCCAAGAGTAGATAGTACTCTGACCTATATACATCAGAAATACATCGTATATTATAGGGCTTGGAATGTGTCATACATTATTTTTAGAGTTAAGGTCTTAGCATTGTGAATTTAATTGAGGCATATAAGCCTCAAATCATAAAGGTTGCACTCAAAAAGCAGTTTCTAGGTCATACTAGTTTTTGTGGGGGCAGTAATGACCAGGAGGGGGCATGAGGGAGCCGGGAACGTTTTTTTCTAATTTCTGAGCGTCGCTGTCAACAGGCAATAGGTATATGAAAAACTGAACTAGCCAGGCTGCAAGATACGTAACATTTATTATATGTAAATATATGTTTATGGGAAAAAGCCTCTAAAAACAAAAGACAAAGACTGCAAAAAGGTTTTACATTTTAAAAAACTCATTAACAAGATACCAATTTTAAGAGATAGATTACAGATACAGTTACATTGCAAAATTCTCTTTGAAAAAAGCTAATAATGACTTAACTCATTAATTACAAATACACCTATTAGCAATTAAAAACGATACTTAGGAATTTAAGCAGCTTGAGTAGTTAAGCTACGCAAAGAAAATTCTTGTTTAATATATATATTTAATTCCAGTAATATTCTCTTAAATTCCTGTTAAAAATATAATCAGTATTATAGTCAGCACAATGCCTTTGACTGACGCCTGGATTATTTTACCACTTTACCTGGTTACACAGTGATTTTTTTTTTTCTGTCAGATGTAACTGACACCGGTTTTGTCTTTAAGATAAACGAAGTGAGAACTCACATTGCAGCATCATGTGGAAAATAATCGAACTACATTTAAAATGCTTTTTTTTTCAATGGAGAAATCTATTGTCCCGCCAAGAGTTGCGTCTGTAAACTCCAGGTTGGCTATGGTAATAGTAACTAAGCTACATCCAACCCTGAAGTTAGAAGAGTCCCTGAAAAGAAATACACGGCCTAGTTCCAATATGCCATATAAAGGTTGTATTCTTATTTTTAAAACGTCTCCCAATGTGGAGAAACCCACAAACGCTTCCACGGTTCCCTTACTAGGCGGTGCCACATAGAATTATTCGGTTAACATCATTATTATCATGGCTTACAGTTAAATTCAATATGACCAAACATGTACACATAGCAGCCGTGGTTTCGGATGCTGGTTATGACAGCATTTGCAGTTCGATTAAAGAACACGCGCTTGTTAAATTTGGTACAAAGCTTCAACACTCAGGACAGATTGGCACAACACATGCAGTTAAGAGAATTTTCTCAAGTCAGACATCACCACATCAGCCACAGTCCTAGTCCTGTTTCCCAAATCTCCCCTTGTATTACAAATGATGTTTAAATAAAATGCTTCTGAAAAGTTTCCAGAGTAAGACCCCCCCCAAAACAAACAAACAAACCCAACAAGGCTTCTAAAACCCAGTTCATCATCTGAAGGCGTGGTGGAAGTGAGGCAGGATGGCGGTGCTGGTGCCGGCGGCGAACACGTGCGGGATGGGGGGCAGAGGCAGCTGGCCCAGGCTCACGGCGCCCACGGCCAAGGGGGGCTCTTGCTGCTGCTGCTGCCCCAGGCAGCTGAGCCGATGGGGCAGAGGCTCTGCGGGCCCCAGGCCGAGCGGGCCAGTCCCGAAGGCGTTCTGGGCCGCGGGAGGCGGCAGCTGCCAGAAGCCCAGCAGGGAGGAGAGGTCCAGCGAGGCGGGGATGGTCAGGTTCATGGCCTCCGTGGACAGCTCCTTGGGCAGACTGACCTTCCCGGGCCCGGCCTTGGCCAGCTCGAAGCCGGGGTGCAGCTTGTGAGGTGACTGAGGCTCCTGCAGCGGTAAGTCCTCGAACAAATTGACATTGCAAAACCCTTTAGCATCTGCTTTGGGGGGCAGGCTCGCCAGGGCGGGGTATGAGGTAGAACTGGCGTTGTACTTGTGACTCGGCAGGGTCGGGGGAGGGGAGCTGGGGGCCGCCGCGGGGTGCAGGGCGGCCAGGGGCTCGGGCAGCGGCGGGGGCGGTGGTGGCGGGGGCGGCACGCTCGGCTCCGGGGGACTCAGCGGCAGGCTGTGCGCTTCGGCCGGCAGGCCGGCTGCAAGCCCGTTCTGGGCAGGGGGCCCTAGAGGGTAGGGAGACAGGGGCGCGGCCTTCAGTGGGAAGGAAGGCGAGCTGGGGTGGAAGGGGCTCAGGAGGTCCCCGCCCTGCAGACTCTCCTTCATCAGCTCCTGCGAGTGCGTCTTCTTCGTGTGCCGGGTGAGGTGGTCCTTGCGCCCGAACCTCTGCGCGCAGAACTGGCACAGGAAGTCCTTGCAGCCCGTGTGCACCACCAGGTGGCGCCGCACGTCCTTCCGGGTGTAGAAGCACCTCTCGCAGTGGTCGCACTGGTGCTTCTTCTCCTTGGCCCCGCTGGGCGGCTTTTCCTCCGAGTGGGATTTCAGGTGGTCCAGCAGCACCTCCGTGCTCCCCAGCTCCAGGGCGCAGACCCCACAGGTGAGGTCCCCACTGCTGGCTGCGTGCAGCGCCAGGTGCCGCTTGTAGCCCAGCATGGTGTTGTACTTCTTGCCACACTCCTCGCACCCGAAGGCCATCTTGTTGGGGTCGTGGGTCTGGAGGTGGTTCTTCAGGTGGTCTTTCCGGTTGAACGTCTTCTCGCAGTGGGCGCACTGGTGAGATTTCTGGGGAGAGTGGGTAGCCATGTGCCTGGGGCGGAAGCAACATTGCACAATAGGAGTTGGAGAAGGGTGTAGAAATAATAGCACACTGGAATGTTAATAGTTCGGTGCTTCTTCACTTTAACATTATCTTTCTGTATTTTCCAAGGACATACAATTTTATCATTAAAAACCAAAAACTACCCCGGCATCGTGGCATATGCCTGTAATCCCAGCACTGTGGGAGGCTGAGGCAGGAAGATCATAAGTTTGAGCCCAGCAGTAAGAGCCTGTCTCAAAAATAAATAAAAAGGGCTGGGGATATAGATTAGTGTGTAGGCCCTGGTCCAATCGCCAGTACTGAAAGAAAAAAACCCCACCAACAAACCTAAGGACTGCTAAAAGCAGATTGCAATTTTCATACCTAGAAGGAATGTTTTTTGAGAAGATACTGTATCCTTATGTGTATAGATTTCTAAACAAATACAAATTTTAAAAGTTATGTGATGAAAACTACCTTTCAAAAGGAGGTTAAATAGGTATTTGATGCTCTGAAAATTCCGGAATTTCCAAGTGACCCAATATACCTTGTGCTCGTATAAAACCCCTGAGCCCCAAGTTTTAGATTGTTGTTCCAAATGTAATTTGTGCATGGTCTCTACTAATTAAGCTACAAAGTTCAGACTAGAGACGTAAAACTATTAGGAGCTTTTTAAAAAGTTTGTCCTTAGCCAGGAGAGGTGGCAAATGCCTGTAATCCTATCTTCAAGGAAGGCTGAGGCAGGAGAGTGGCAAGTTCAAAGCCAGCTTGGTCAATTTAGCAAGACCTCATCTCAGAATAAAATTTAAAAAGAAATTCAGGTCTCCCTGATTCAGTCTCCAATACTGGAAGAAACAACAAAACCTTACTCTTAACTGTGGAGAAAGTATATAATTGGAACCCAGTTATTAAAAACTGTCACTTTATTCTATACAAGGCTTACTTTAATAACTGAAACACCAAGTACTATATATGAGTATTCCTTATAAAACAGAATTCCTTCTTTGCAGCTTGCAGGTACCAGGAAGTTGTTTTTATCCCTTAGGGCAACTGCCTCCTTTAGAATCTCTTCAGAGTCTTAATTTGTCTTACTAACAATTTCTAACAACTCATTCTATAAAAAAAAAGAAAATACACTCTGTTTCAGACTGTATATTTAACTCAAAAGTGTACTTAATTATACCTTTTACCCAACTGCCTACTCTATCTTACCCATTCCCAATAACTGGTCCCTACCAGCTGGGATTTAGAAGACAGTGGTCCCTCTAAGAGGCAGACTGGAAGCCAGTTCAAAACTTTTAAAGCTGAGCTGGATCACTGTCTTAAAAATAAAGCAAAACGTTGCACACCTCCTTCCTCTCTCTTAAACAAGAGTAACCTGCCAAGTGCACAGAATAAAAGGTATGCAGGAATATCGTGCTGGGTGCTGAGGGCGAAGCACCCATACAACAGGCATCTAAAATCAAATATGTGGCCGTCTCCACGTTCCAGGTGTACTCAGGTACATCCACAGTTGCACAAAGGGTTTTTAAAAGCCTGTGGAGAGAGGAAGTTGTCGTCTCGTTTTAAAGCTACCCACATGTGTGCAAGAGGGATTATTAGTATGGGGCGGGGCTGACATCAACTTCATATTTACGCTGTTTCAATTTGGCTTAGTAATAATAAATCGTGCTGCAAAGGTCTGTCCTGGATCTTCTATCGTTACCTTTCTCCCCCTTTCTTTGTAAAGGATTTTAATCTGGCTTGGTTTCATCTGTTATCCAGGGGCGAATCAACTTGAGGTTAGTAACTCTGGACCTTGGATCTCCTACTTTCCTGTCCTAGACACTGCTGGTTCTGGGGCCCAGGTTGGTACCAGCACCTGAGCAGTACCATCGCCTTTCACGTTTCACCACCTTCCATCCCTTAGTTAGTTTTATCTGTTTTTTCTTTGCCTAAGATCCAATTCTTCCCCTCTTAACTTTCCCCTCACTTCCTCTTGCAGTAGTCCTAATCTAAAACGTTACCATAGCTGAGAATGCTTCAACAATTTGTTTCCTTCTCAACTTTTCTTCTCAGCTCACAACCCACAAGACTTCCATTTTAGTATGACCTTTAGGGGATACCAGATGCCACCATCTTTGGCTGTCACTGAATCAGGCCAGTGCTGTGAGAAGACTTCCAATGGACTTGAATCTGCCCTTCCAGGTCCTCTCTTCTCTCCCTTTGCTGTCTTCACCTAACTGGTTTCATTGTTTGCTGTTCTTGAACCTATGTTCTCTTTTCTGGTTAAGCAAGTCAGTTATTTTCTCCTTCAATTACTGCTCATAAAATCACTGCTCCAGTTGCAGCTGTTGAGAAATGGGGTGGAACTGCTGCCCTATCACCTTTTCTTTTTTAAAGCCAAGCCTTAAGCATCCTGCCACCTCACCAGTCTCGTTCTTTTAGGAGAGTATGGCCAGAGAAGAGAGCTTAGGGCTGGGATAGGGACCACAGAGCTTGCATAAAAGCACACAGTTTCCCTTTTTCGCTTACTTCACACCCTTAACTGGACAACTCATTTCCCTTGAGCTACCCCAATGGTGCTTAAGACATCTTCAGTGCGGTGTAACCACGTTAACACCAATGAATTCCACTCCTTCCAATCATCGGTTCGCTCTGCTGTCTTTTCCAGGCATTTCTTTCCTGCACATATCTTGTGGGCTTTGTCCTCCTGCAGCTCAGCTGCACCCCAGGCTGCCCTGAGTGCCGGGGTGGTGATGCCTGCTGCACACACAGCAGCAGCTCGATGCAGAACGGGGAGCCACCATGACACCAGTGCGCACGGCACGCGCTCAGACCGCTACTGTGACAACTCGAGTGGCCTGTGTACAGAGGGGAATGCTTGAATTTTAAATGCCTGTGCACTTACAGGCTTAATTTTAAAAATCAACTTATGGCATAACACAGCGTCTCTAACAGTGGTATGCTTAAGGCCAGGAGTGTAACTTACATTTTTGTTTACTTTGATCAAGCGCCTTCCCCAGGGCACTCCAAGACTGAACGATACCGAGGACCCCGTTAACAGCACTCAGATGGAAAGGCCCATTTGCTAATGCTGACTCTCACCTGTGCATTTTTATGCACACGTCAGAAAGCTAAAGCCTAAAGACACAGGGAGAGCACGTTTTCCCTAAGCAAGCATCAGACGCAACACACATTCGTGGGAGTCTTCACATGTGGCTCTGCAGGCACCATAAACATGCACACAGCCATCACTGTCAATCAGATTACTGTCTGGCTGCGTATTTTACCCTCTCTGTAATACCAGAATCCCTTGGAAACAGAAGCTGTATGTCATGTATCATTGTGGCATGGAGTGCCTAATAGCTTTCAAGAAGTAATTCAGGGGCCTAGGATTTAGCTCAGCAGTGTAAGCGCCTGCTTGGCAAGTGCGAGGTCACAAGTTCAATCCCCGGTACCAAAGGAAAAAAAATCAGATTAAATCTATGTTTCTTTAAAATAGACTCGTCTGCTACAGCAGTGAGTTTTATCCTTTGACAGACCATCACGAGTGCCCCTGGAATTCTGCCTAATGCACACACCGTGCATCTCTACACGCAATGGAGCCGCACTGTGCGTGTTCCTTTTCCAGGCAAGGTGACAAGCTGCTCTAAAAGCCTGCATCTGTATGCATCTCCTGCCCTGCACCTTCCCTTGAGGGATTTGAATAAGCCCTTGCACTTTGCGCTTGGACTCCTGCAACAGGTCCCAAATTGGCCTCTTTACCCCTCACCTACACTGCTGTCAGAGACACCTTCCTAACACCCTACTCAATGGCTGGAAACAACCCTTTCAGACAGTAGCCTGGTGTGCAGCCTGGCCCCACTGCTCTCCAGCCCTCTGTGCACGGCACTTTAGAGCTGAGGTTCTTAGTCTTGCCAGAGCCGCCTCCCTAAGCTTGCTGTCACAGCTGGGGACTGTGCGCTTCTGAGATACTGTGTTGTGCCCCTGGGCAGCGAAGGGCAGAGCCGTGGAAGCAGGGGGCTGTTTAACAGTGGCTAATACCACCTCTTCAGATGTGGGCTCCTCCTTTATGCCCAAAGGAATGAACTGATACCGCAAGCCAAACCACCAGACAGAACCACAGCGATCCCTGGAGAGACAGTTTTAAGGAATGGCTAAAAGGCTACCGCGCATCCCGTTCCCCTTGGAGCAAGCTGTCTGAGGGCCGGAAGAGCCTTCCTGGCGTCTCTCACCTCATCAATTTGTATCTGGACACAAAGGCTTTGCCACAGTCAGTCTGCGAGCACTTGAACGGCCGCTCCCTGGAGTGGGAATAATTGTGGATAGTGAACTTCTCCAGGGTGAGGAATGTCTTGCCGCATAGCTGGCAGGGGAACGTAGCCATGGGCTTTGCTGCTCACACCTTTCTCTTCAGGTGTGCTGATCCAATGCTGTGCCATTTAAGCACAGATGGAAGGAGGGTGCCGGGGCCAGGCACATCAGTGGTGTCACTGCAGCTGGGCTCCAGAGCGGGGCAGAGGCAGCATCACCGCCTAGTCCTACCCAGACACGGTGCTCTTGGATGCGCCAGGTTTGCTTCCTGCTTCCCCACGTCCCGGTTCACACGCAGCCTCGAGATCCAGGCACGGGAAGGGGATCTGCATTGCTACCGCTGGGCAGGGTCCTGCATCACCACACCATCTGTGGAGACAAGAAGTGCCCTTGGGTCAGCTGTGGCTCAGCGTTGCTTCTCCTCTCTGCCACTTCAGAAGCAGCCACCCACACTCAGTGTGTTCTTCTAAATGGCTCTAATGGGCACAGTTCTCCCTGTGTGCTTCGAAAAGTCCTTCTGCACAGAAATCTGCCCGTCTGTGTCTCCCGGTGGCTCACCACCAAGCAGGCGGCCCGTGCTCAGGAGGGACGGGGCACACTGCTTACAGACAAGGACAGCCCTTCCCATGGATTCAGCCTGCAGCCTCAAGTACTGCGTGCTTTCAGGTTCGGGTGACAAGAGACAGAAAGAAAAACCTGCCTAGGTGTGCTGGAATGTTTACTCATAAACAAAACTTCTCCCCTTCCTATTCAAACCATGGACTTTCCTTCATGTGCTGTTAGCATAAGGTAAGTTGTTTACGACACCTGTTTAAACTTCCAGAGGATGAGAAGAAATCATTTGTATACATCTAAGGCAATTTGCTTGTGAGATCACTGGGTACAAGGACTGCTGTAAATATGAGTAAAGCCGGGAAGCCACACTGATGTGGTGAGGGGAAGAGAGGATGTTTCCATGGAAACGAGGCTGATGGCTGCTTTGACAGCACAGGCCACACTGACTCTTGTTGCACCATCCTCTAGAAAGCTGTAGTGTCCATCCCTGCCCCTTTTGCTCACTAAGACATTTCCTCATTCTTCAGCTGCTCCTAGTGTTGCAGTCAGGGATAGCAAGGAAAATGATTACGTACAAGACACATAATTTATAGTATTATTTTGTAATAGTCACCCAGAGTCAAACACAAGAAGTGCAGGAAGTCTGTCCACACACTAAAGACCTAGAGAATCCAGCCCAGGGCCTGGATCCCACACAATGTCCCACATGAGTCCAGCTGAAGACCCAGAGCCCATGACAATGCCCCTGACAAGTCCAGCTGGAGGCCTAGAGCCCACAACAATGACTCATGCTATCCGGCTTCACGGATCTGTGCTGGGAAGGCCCCAAGGTCAGTAGTGAAGGCTAGAAAGTCCAAGCCAGCGGGATGAGGGATCTGTGCCAGCGGGATG
Organism: Dolichotis patagonum; assembly: GCA_004027295.1. Classification (NCBI taxonomy): domain Eukaryota; kingdom Metazoa; phylum Chordata; class Mammalia; order Rodentia; family Caviidae; genus Dolichotis; species Dolichotis patagonum. The sequence goes on along the minus strand of PVJX010023486.1, from coordinate 7,340 downwards.
AGGGATCTGTGCCAGCGGGATGAGGGATCTGCACTAGAGCCAGGAAGCGATGCTCAAAATAAGGACCAGAGCTCCCTCTAAGTAAACTGCAGCCATTCTCAGCAACAAGGTCCGGAACTCCTTTGACAATGAGAACAAGCCAAGTTTGTATCAGGAAAGAAGCTCAGTAAGCTCCTCCAGGAGAACCCACGGCAACAGGAGAGCCACCAGCACCAGACAACACCAGCACTACTCTTCCTCTCCAGGCCTCCCTTTTATGCTGGCAGCAGCCCTCAGGTGGGCCATCCACACTCAGCACCGCGCTGATTCAGTTCAGCTGGTGTCTAAACTGACCTTCAGTTTTCAATCCACCACACCTGAGTAGGGCACTTCTCGGTGCGGTGCCTGCTGCCTCTTCAAACTCAGCCACCAAACTCCAAACTTCTTCCCTTTCTACTAATAGACTCATCTGAGGACTCCTAAGTGTCTAAGGCAGCATCATGAGTAATACAGCCCACGAATAATGCAGTCGATCCTGGAACGATGTGCTATTTGAGAGTCATCCCCAGGGGGTGGAGACTCACCTTTCAAGTGCCAACACTTAGAGATATTAGAGTACAGCTTGAACATACCAAATCTGAAAATCTGGGATGCTCCAAAATCTGAAATCTTTTGAGTATCAACCTGCAACCACGACTGGAAAATCCCACACTTGACTTCATATGATGGGTTAGACATGCTAGAAATGTGTAAAACTACCTCAGGTTATGGTTAAGATGTTTATGAAATGCAAATGAACTGTGTGTTTAGACTTAAGATATGTAACTCCAAAATCGGAACAGCTCGGAAGACCAAAACACCGGTGGACAGGGGCTGTTCAACCCGCCCTATATGCTTACACCAGACACGGGTGACTAGCTCTTGTATGTAGGCCAGCCTTTTCTCCATGTTGCCAGGTAACCAGGGCAAGTCTCTGAAGCTTTGTTCCCTGCAATTGTTCATTTATGGCTAAGTTTTTCAAGTTGTTCTTTATTGGTAAAAGTTGACTTACTTACTTTTTCAGTTACTTGCTCATTGGAAAGCTAGATATAATTTTATTTTAATAATAGTTTAAGTACTTTTAAATACTAGTACACGTACAAAAATTCATACCTCTTCTAATTGGCAAAAATTACAGGAAACTCATAGCATTCCTCACCCCCCCATCCTAGATGGTTTTGGTGTCTGGGCAGAGGTCACAGCAAAGACAAATACCCTTCACTGCCCTGCCCATCCAGCTTGGAGCTGACAGAACTAGCTTGGGGGCGCTGACCTGAAGGTTTGGCACTAATCCGAAATTGGGGACACACAGAAATCCTCAGCCAAACCCCCTTTCAGGTTCCGATTGTCCTTTCTGATCCTATTCCCAAGTGCAACTTTAGCTGGACTTCTGGCCCAGCTGTGCCCGACACCCTCCCGCAACCCCTGGTTCCCTTCCCCCACGGCCACCCCAGCACCCCTGGCCACAGAGCCCTTCTAGGAATTCTATCACATGTGCAGCCAGCGCTTGAGGTCTGACCTCCCCCAATGCAGCCGGAGTCTGGCCACAGTACTGGGCCAGCTGTAAAATACACTCATTCACTTGAAATTGCCTTGTGTTCTTTCCAGACCTATTTTTAAAGGAATAAAATAGCTACAGGTTATAAAATCTGAAATGCATGCTTTCCTCCTTTCTTTTGGAGTTAAACTCATAATATACTTGTCACTTTGGAGGAGTTGGTTTTGTAGGAAGAGTTCTGTATTTCTCTCACCTACCTACCAATTCCAGGAACATACATATATATATTTTCAATTTATCTCGGTAAATTTATTCTCCTTGACTCTTGTTTTATGGACTTTCTGAGATGATGGTAATGCTGTGTATATCATGCATGGCTCCTAAGCACTCAAAATTGCCACTGAGAAACAGGAACTGTTTTGTTTAATAGCCACATATAGCTAACTGCAGCTGTGCTGCACAGCACAGGCAGACACTTTGTCTTAAGATACCTGCAGGACAGATATGGGCAAGGCTGGTTTCCCTTGGACATAACTCATGATACAGATTTGCCCTCAGGTGTTTTCTCTCTCGAGTGGGGGAGGAATTTATGGTGTTTGTTTTTTAAACACAGTGGAAAGATTTCCTAGTTCAAATTCCAGCTTACCCACATAGGCTACATCCCAAGTTTCTGTTTCCTCTTTTATGAAAGTCCCCTGATATGTAGAAGAGAGGTGTGGGGACAAGTAACTGAAAGAAAATGACCTGGAAGCAAATTTTAATCTAAAAAAGTACCATACAGATGTTGTAACATTCTGAAACAATGAGGTTAAGGTAGAAACATGTATCCATGAACAACTAATGGTTCCTAACAATTCAATAAGGAATATGGTGGAGGAAAGACACATACTCTCCCCATGTGTACAGCATCAGTTATTACTATGGGAGGAGCCAGACAGGAAGCAAAAAGCCCATATACATTGTTTCTCAGCAGATGTAAACGTCTACTGATTGCTTACCAACATAACAGGAGTACACAGGAAAATCCGATATATTCAATTTTTAAAAGTTCCCTTTGAATGAAGTTTTTCAGGTCCACTTTCTGGTCACTTGGTCCCTAGATTCACAAGTCCAGCAGTCAGGCACATCACCCGTGCCCACTCCTCCCTGTAGGGAAAGAAGTCACCCAAGATGGTGACTATAATGGGAGTGTTAGACATGGCCATGCTTTATTTAGGGGTGAGGCACATTTCCTCCACTTCAGGTTCCCAAACCTTCCCTGGAAAACAAAGTCTTTCAAATTTTATACACATCTAACTTGTTTTATGAATGTTCTCACCAAAACTTTCTCTTATGAGTTGCAGGTTTGTGATAAATGTACCCAGCCTAACACAAAGTATAAAGTTGGTCCTCAGATGTTGAGTTAAATTAATTACATTAATTAATTCATTTACATTTAATTACATTAAAGTGAACACACTTTAATTTCTTTGTGAAACCTATAGTGATTGATTGACTCAAATTCATAAAGAGTCATACAATTCCAGTCCTGTAACTGTATTTCCTAAGTACGAGCCTTAGAATACAAATGTTTGCACAGCTTTTGTGAACACGAACGCCTATAAATTGTCTTTCCCCAAAGTCCACATATTCTTTGCGGCTGAGGATCAAAGCTTAGTTAGCTATTAAAAAACATAAATGAACTGTGTGGATACAGGCAACATGGCTCATCACCAGGTACTCGATCAGGACTGGCTGTATCCAGATGATTCTGAACTTTGGTTGAAACCTGATGCACTTTCTGGCCACAATCCTGAAAAAGACTTATGGTTGCTTTCTGTTACCTGGCCCATCCCCAGTAGTCCTAAGAAAACTGACAAAGTGCTGGTCTTGATACAGTCAGCCTGCCCTACGCCTCGACACCCGGATTGCATCTGAATTGCAACTACGGTACTATTTCAACACCTGTCACCCTGGAAAGATAGTAAGTCTTCCCCCAAAACATCTCAGGGCATAATTTTCAGTCCTCTTGATTCTAAAAATACGGAGCGAGTGATACAGATCTGCCAGGATGCCGAAGAAGGCTTGTGCCATCTGCTTCATTCTGTTCATGCTGATTATTTTAGGGATGAGAGAGGATCAGACGGCAGTAAGAACATATATATATGGCAACAGCCTGGAAAGACTGTTCCCTGGGGGCCAGGGGGAAACAGCGGTGAAGGGGGAGGTCAGAGCACAAGTGCAGTTCCAGGACTTTCCTGGTGCTGCGTAACACAATCACCTAACGGGACAACTGTTTTACAGCATTCTCAAAATAAACCGTCACTTCTGGCTTCTACTTCCATTGTTCCCAGTGATACAATGCAAGGCCCATTTCTGAGGGGAAAATAACTTCCATTTTTGACTGTCCGGATGGATGCTCTCAGTTTTTATGTTCACACCACTCCTCACTACTTCTCATGGATAAGAAGGTTCTACTCCAGATCTCTGCCCCATGCTCCAAAGACCCATATACAAGTAACACTAAGGCCAGTTTTAAAAGACCTCTCACAAAGTTGATTTTTCTTACTGTCATGAATTAAGATGCAGCCGATCCTGGAACAGGAAAGGTAGAAATTCTTTGCTTGTCTGACCCTAGGGAGCATCTATAGTATTAATATTAGTTTTTGAAGGACTTGGGGAGTAGGAGAAAGAGGAGGAGGAGGAGGCAGAGGCCTGGAACCCCCAGGGAGTTGTTTCTACTTATTTTTCATTCTGTATATGCATCATAAGATCTACTAAGTGCTGTGTCCAAGAGAATGCAGTGTCAGAAGAGGTGGGCTCCGTGATCTACAGAAAAAGGTACTCATGGTGTGTGACCTCACAATGTCATCAGTATTTCCTGGCCCATGGGCCACATGTTTTGTGTCTGCCTTCTATGGAGTTTAAAGGAAAAGGAAAAGTGGTTTGATATTGTTTTTCTGGAATTTGAACAGTAAAACAGCTTGTGCAAATCCTTCCAATGTGGGTAAAAATGGTCACAGCAACTAAGCTCATAGATCCTGTCCTCGGGAGACAGACCTACTTTACAACTAGGTGGTAATGTGCCCTCGAGCCATAAGGCTTAACTAGTCAGCATCTTTTAAAGTCACTTATTAAAAAACAATTCCTGGATGAAGCATGAAGATACTATCATTGAGCTCCATCAACACTTGAGCTGACATCACTGTGAAGGAGGCGCCGCCCAGGAGGGCTCACAGGCCCCGTCTGAGGACCTCTCTCCCGTAGTTGCACAGAGACAACCAAAGAGCCATAGGCCAGGCCGCTTGCTATTCATGGGCTACATTCTCTCATGCAAATATGCATCCCCTCTTGGAATGCCTGCCATCCTGGTCCACCTGGCAGACTCCTCTCCTGTCACTCTTGGACACAGGAATGAGTTCCTCTTCCAGGCTGTGGGGTTCACTTGACGGTCCCGCACACATGTCCACCGCACCTGTCTGAAACCATTTCACCCCAGGGTGTGCTCACGGCTGGGAAGCCTGGCTGCCCTTGTCTCCAACCCCCCCCCCCCGTCCTGCTATGGCAGGACCACCGCAGTGTGCTGGACAGTCAGGTTTATTGCCTACAGTTTTCTTAAACTGTTGCATTGAGCAAATTTTATTATGACAGCAACTAAGCTCTTATTTTCTTAGAAACAAGACCTCGCATAAGGAAGGATGCCAAAGTGAAGTGTTTATGTAATATTCAGAGAGAAAAAGAGAGCTCTCCAGTGTGTCATAGCACTGCTTTAGAACATTAGAGCTAAGCGCCAGCCGTAAAGTTTGAAGAGGATGGGTTTCTGTTTGCAAACAGGATGAGTTATATCTACTTCAAGACTGTAGAGTGAATAAAAGCACATTGCTTTGGTCTTCCCAGAAACTCTTCTAAAGACAAGGGGGAGGGCAGGTTGCCTCAAGGACCCATGGCATTACCCGACAGTGACAACCACAACAATGACAACCGCAACAGGCCCTTGCTGACAAAGCCCTACCTAAGCACAGGAGGAGCCTCCTTGGCATCAGTGGACAGTCAAGGGTTACCAGGAAACAGGAGACAGCATCAGAGAGGGAAAAATCAACACAAACTTCAGGAAAAAAGCAGCTAGGGTAGAGAAGAGAACACAGAAGAAAAATTTAAAAGCTGCTGCTGTTAATATCCTATAGGAGGTAGGAAAGATACATAAAAGATGACCAGGGTATTAAGAGAACAGGAGATTTAAGAGAACCACAATTAAAAAAAAAAAAACTGGCAGTGTAAGACTCCAGAGGCAGGGACATGTATTGGAGGCAAGCATGCTAGGAGAACATGTCAGAATCTGTGACTTTAATTAATTTTCCTGATGATTCCTAGCCACCTTTAATGTGATGATACGGCTTTATTTAGAGGGTACCTGATGTTTCCATGTGCACTTCTCCTGTTGCTCACTAGTGATTCACCCACAAAGCACTCAGCTAATATAATCCAGGACTAACAGTAAAATCATTTACAAATACAATGGTTAAAATGTGAATAGTTGGTCCAAGAACCTGGAATTACTTTTAGGTTAACAAAACAATTTTGTTTATCTTCACTGCATGACAAAGTTACCTATGAAATATTTCTTTATTGTACTAGAAGCTGTAGATCATTGAATAAGGCAATAAACAGAAATAAAATATGTAAATTTAAAATAAATCTTTCATTTATTGTAGACCATGTAGATCAGGGTCTACAAGACACCACAGAACTCATACCAGAAGATTAGCATTACAAAGTTTGTCGGTATTTAGTTGTAAAAACCAAACTACAAAAATCAACTATTTCTAAATACCAGCAAACAGAGATATAATTTAAAATGCCATATATATTAGCTGCAAAACAAAGATACCTAAGTAATGTCCAGCAAAGGGAAAAGAGGCAACCTATAAAACTGGAGTCACAGACAGGATGTGTGTATTCAAAGATTTATGCTTTGAGGGGCCAGGATATAGTTCAGTGGCACAGAGCCTGCCTACCTGGCAAGCATAGGTCCTGAGTTCAATTCCTGGTGCCAAAAAATAAACAGATTCATGCTTTGGAAGCAGCAGGTATAATACAATCCAACTGCTCATGGAGAAGTGGTAAATCATAATGAAAACAATTAGCAGGGTAGATAGGAATTTGGTTGTCTAGGGAGATATCAGCTGTTGCCGGGAGATGGAGGTGAGTTTCAAGGAGGAGTCTAAGAGTAAGCTGAGCTTGCAGGTTTAGCAGGTATTGGAGGGGGAGCTGGTGTACTCCAGGCCAACGCAGCAAATGCACATGTGATATCCGAAAGCAAGTAGTTTAGTAGGACTGAAACAAGGACTCAAATATGGAGCAGAGCAGTGAAGTAGGCTGGAGAGGCAAGTAGAGACCAAATCATACAGGGTCCCCCCTAGCCAGGGACGTGTGCATCTGTTGCAGGGAGAGGAGAGAAGAGGGAACTGTAGCTGGAGGATGCCACTGTGACCCTGTCTCAGCAGCACCGAGAAGCTAGGCCAAGCCCATGACTGCGAGTCACAGGGTCACGGAGAACAGAGAGAAACCAAGCTCCAGGAGAAAGGGTGCCCCAGGCACTGAGGACCCAAGAGCCAGTCACAGGAATTCATTAGAAGTCACCACATGCATTCTAGATACACACGGGAGAAAACCACCAAGCAAGGCAGACAATTAAACAGAATGGAAAGCTAAAGACACAACAGCAGAAAGATAACATGTCAACAATAAACCAATATATAACAGTTACAACCATTAATGTAAATGGCCTCAACTCACTAATCAAAAGAAACAGACTGGCAGAATGGATCAAGAAACAACATCCAAC
>PVJX010023485.1:0-29047 GCA_004027295.1 Dolichotis patagonum | reverse complement strand
CTCTAGGTCCTGAAGATATATGGTATTGGGAAAAGCCAACATAATGAATATATATAAAGCTAAAATAGAGCACACATCTTAAAATAGAGCAAGCATTTTTTCCTGAGGAGTGTAGTGTGAGCACGATATCCTTAAATTTGTGACTATCTCCTACTAGAGTCAGAGAGATATGGCATGCAAAAAAAGAAGCTGGAGAGGTTAAATGGAAGGGCAGATGAGAGAGATCCTGAGCTGGAGAAAAGGTTGACTGGCTGATGCTGATTTTGATGATTAAGGGGAATAGGGCTTATAGGACAAAGTCTCAAGTAAATAAGAATGATCCCTAAGTGGCAATTAATAATAAAAGGGACTCAGTCCTTCCATGCCATAGAACCAAAATACTATCAGAACATTTGCATTTTTCTGGAGGCTGAGAAAACCTGGGGTTTTGCCACTTGAGACTCAGAGAAAAGCAATCAGTCAAATTCCAATCAAACTACAGTGACATGCATAGACTGTTACCCAGTTGAGTGCTAATAACTTCACATTGTTTATGGAAGCAATGGAAAACTAGTACATATAATATAGAATTGATTAAAAATACATTCCCAAATGTATAAATCCATCAAGTATCATGACTTTTAGTATTCTCAGGTATTGTTTGTTTTTAACTTTTTGCTAATTGCCCACATACACACTCTTATGCCCCCAAAGATACTGGATTGTTGTTGTTTCAATGTAAAACAATTTTTATAGTCTTGACAAAAAATTTCAATGATTAAATATAATAAAAGCCCATATATGTTGTCTGGAATCTTATAGCAGTAAAATATCTGAAAATCAAACATTACTCAAATTCATATGACAAAAGAATTTAATCTGAAATATTTTAGCAAAGAAAGAAAGAAAAGAAACAACATGAATTCATTTATTTATAGTTTCTACTTATGGCACTTGACATATGTGTATGTTGCTGGGCAAACATTTCAGTGTGGTTATTGCAAGTGTTACCTCAAAAATTCATTATACTATAACATATATGCAAGGCAACACTTTTTTAAAATTTTGGAAAACACTTAGAGGAACATAAGAATACTCTGAATTTGGAAATGGAGTTAAGTACAAAATATGTATTGGAAATGATTGAATCTTACTGCTGTACCGCAAAAAGAGGACTGCAAGAAGTAATCAAAAAGATATTTTATAGTTGAGTTTAAACTTGAAATTCATTTTAAGACAATTTTTAACTTATATCCATCTATAAATTATTTGAATAATTTGCATGGAAGTTCTAATACTGAAATAAGTGGGAGAATTTCTCAGTGAGTTCATATTTTTATATTCTAAATATCCCTAATATTTATTAAATAGTTATTGAAAACCCTATATTTCTTTAAGATGAATTCTTGGTGACATTAGTAAACCTTGCTTTACACACTTGCTGTTAGCATATGTCTATATCAGTGATGGTGAACCTTTTAGAGACCAAGTGCCCAAACTGCAACTCAAAGCCTACTTATCTATACAAATGAAAAACATTGAAATTCTGAATGCTGAGGTTTTATTTTAGGAAAAAAACAATGCATGCAACTCATGGAGTCATATCAGAGAGTTTTTGCATGCCTACTGCAATAGGTATGCCATAGGTTCACCACCACTGCTGTATATTTTAAAAATAAATATATAAGAATTTAGTAAAATGGTGTATAAACTATATACATTATTCTATTATTTACTTATTAACTATAGAATGTATTTTTATTATTCCTGTAATCTACTATTCCTCTGGATTATATGAGACTTGAAATAAATTTGATGTAAAAATATCATAGTTGAATGGCATAACTAGCAAACAACTGACTGTAGCTTATTCAACATATTTGTATTGTGAAAAAAAAATTCCCTTCAGATTATTGAAGAACCTCACCTTAATTTTTTAAAACTATGCTTTGAAATTCTGAAAATGACTTCTTATCTATTATGGGGCAGTGATCTATTCAACACTGGAGACTATGAATAGTATATCAAATATAGTACTACCTTATAACATAAACCAACTTTACAGAACCAGCTCTTTATTTTAATAAGCAATAGGATCTACTACAAAAATCTTTGATGACATTGGATTATACAAATTATTTTATCCAAATCTTCTCAGAACATGATAAAATGTGGCAAATGTTTACATGTTAAAATTTATTATGGTACAAACACACAGCCTTTAGTCCCATTCAAAATATTTTCCCTCATTTTGATTAAACTAACCTATCATTCTTGGCAATGTGTCTTTTATTGTAAGTCTTTTTTTAAAAGTTCATCATCCATCACCCTTGTTTACCCTCTTCACCAGGATTTCATAAGGGAAAGAAATCTGAGTCAGCAAATGGGAAAAATGAAAAGTTGATCAATTGTCATTTTCTGTTTGTAGGAAGTATTTTTTGATAAGTGAACGTGGTCTCTATTGTTATTGTAAAAACAGAAAAGAATGATTGTTTTAAAAAGCCAAAAGAGTGCAAACAAAATATCCCATTCAAATTTATGGGATGCAGAGTTAAGATTGCAGTCATTCTGTCAAAAGATTTATTACAATTACAAATGTAGAATTATTCTGGAATTTGCGTTGGGGCTATCTGTTCTGTTTCAGGAATTACAAGAACAAGAATTTCCATTTTCTTGCTTTTTCTCTATCATCAAGTTAGTAATTAACAGTAGGGTCCCAGCCAAGACAATATAAACAGGGAGATTTGGTGACTCTGAACAACCTGAAGACATAATAACAGCAGGAACTAGGGATTGATTTCCATCAGTATTCCTAGGCTTGTCAGCCTAGGAAGAACATAGGACTCATGAAACAGGCCCTGCAGTGGGAAGTCAGGTGACTGGCCCACCTATTCATTGTGAGACCCAGAAATTGGACAGAGATCAACCTTACAGTAGGACCCCAAGATACATACCACCAACAGTTGACACTAGTGGGACTGAAGGACCGAATATTAACCTGAAAGGGGAAAATAGCAAAACAAAAAAGTAAAATTCAATCTCAAACATCTAGTCCACCAGGAACAAGTACAATAGACAATGAACTAGAGGACTTCAAAAGTACCACACTGGAAATCTCTGAAAAGACAGCAAATAAAAAAAAAATTCCATGAGGCTACAGAGGAAATCAAATTAGAAGTAATCTCTTATGTAAAAACAGAAATAACAGCATTAGTAAAGGAATTGCTCAGTGCAGCTAGAGAAGAAAGAGAAGAAAGTATAGGAGCATGGGAAACTGATTGAAACCTTGAATGAATAATATAGAAAAGAAGCAGAATTCATGAAACAAACTCAAAGAGACATCCAAGAAACAAAAAATTATACTGAAAGCTGGTAAAACCATTTAAATGAAACTGAGGATAGAATTTCAAATCTTGAGGACAGGATCACAATTAGGATCATGAAAGGATAGAAATTTTAAAAATAAAAGCAGCATGAAATGACAATCCAGCATCTTCAAGATGATACCAAGAGAAACAATATAAGACTAATAGGCATCAGTGAAGATTCAGGAGTCAATGCAAATGAAATAACTAAAATATTCACAAAGTAGTAGCAGAAAATTTCCCAAACATGTGGAAAAATCTGATATGCAGAAAGTGAGGCATATAGAACACCAAACAGTCACAACCAACATAAATCTACAAACAGACACATAATAATTAAGGTCTCAGACATACAGCATAAAAACAGAATACTAAAAGCTGTTATAGAAAAGACACAATTCACATATCAAGGAAGGCCATTAGAATCACAGCAGACTTTTCTGTACAAACCATCAAATCAAGACAGAGTGAGTTATTTCAAGCCCTGAAAAAAAAACAACTTTCAACCCAGACTGATGTACCTAGCAAAACTTTCATTCAAATTTAACAAAGAAACAAGATACTTCCATGACAAAGAACAACTGAAGAAATTCATGTCCACCAAACCAACCCTAGAAAGAGAATTGAAAGACATATTAGACAGAGATAAAAATGACAACAATCCCCAGAACAACAACAGAAAGAAACTACCATGTAGGACAAGCAATTAAACAAGGGGAAAAAGCAGAAAGCAAACAACTGGAACATAACATGGCAAAGTCGAGCCAGTACATATCAGTGATATCCATAAATGTAAATGGACTTAATTCACCTATCTAAAGAAATAGGTTGACAGAATGGATCAAGGAACATGATCCCACAGTATGCTATATACAAGAAACACATCTGACCCAAAAGAAAACTCATAGATTAAAAGTCAAAGGATGGGAAACAGTATTACATACAACAGGAACCCAGAAAAAAGCAGGGTAACTATTCTATTTGAAGACAATGTGAACTTCAAACATAAAGTGATTAAAAGAGATAAAATCACTGCATAATCACTAGTGGAAAAATTCAAGAGTAAGAACTAACAATTATAAATATATATGCACCAAATACAGGAGCATCCATCTATACAAGACAGATAGTAATGGACATGTAAAACTGAATACACAAGAACACAATTTTAACAGGGGACCTTAATACCCCATTGTCACAAAGAGATAGATCACTAGACAAAACGTCAGCAAATAAATAGTAGAATTTAATCATACCTGTGAGCAACTGGACTTAGTAGATGTTGAGACAGTGTTCCACCCAACAACATCAGAATACACATTCTTCTCAGCTGCACATGGGACATTCTCCATAATATTCTCCATGTATTATTTCATAAAACATTCTGAGGTAAATGCAAAGGTATTGAAATTATCGCATGTGTAATATCTGACCATAGCACAATGAAATTGCAAATTAATGGCAAAAGAAATTGTGAAACCTCCATTCATACATAGAACTTAAATAAAAACCTCTGAAAAACCAGCAGACTACAGATGAAATTAAAGAAGAAATAAAGCAATACCTTTAATTCAATGAAAATGCAGAAACAACATATTGTAATCTGTGGCATGTAATGAAAGTGGTCTTAAGAGGGAAATATATAGCAATAAATTGTCATATCAAGAAAACAGAATGAGAACAAATAAGCAACCTAATGAATGCTTCATATCAATGCTTCTTTTTCTTCTAGAAAAAGAACAAGTTAAACCCAAAGCTCATAGAAGAGAGGAAATTGTTCAAATTAGAGCAAAAATCAATGCAATTAAAACTAAAAAATACAAAGAATTAATGAATCAAAAAACTTTTTTGAGAGAATAAACAAAATTGACAAGCTTCTAGCTAGCCTTATCTAGAAAAAGAAAGCAAAAACCCAAATTCATGCAAAAAAGACTGAAAACAGGGAGATTACTACAGATCCCATGGAAATACAAAAGCTCATGAATACCTACTTTGAAAATCTCTACTCACATAGAGTGAAAAGCACAGTGGAAATGGACAGATTCCTAGAAACACATGAGCTACCAAAACTCAACCAAAAAGATATAGCAATTAGGAATAACCCAATGTCAGCTATTGAAATTGAAAATGTAATTAAAAACTTACCAACAAAGAAAAGCACAGGTCTTGATGGATTCATGGCTGAATTCTACAATACATTTTTTTAAAGTTTTTAAAAATTTTTTTTTAAATAGGGTAAAATTTAAAGAACAAAACAGAATAAAACAAGACACTTCATAAGGAAACAACATAAGAGAGACAGTTTTCAAAGCAAAACAACCAGAGATCTTCACTGTCTGTCACATTGTCTTTGTTTTCTTCCAAATAGTTGCCCATATCTTCACACACAATGAATTCATACAAAACAAAATAGTATAAAACTGATCAGAACAGGATGATGAAAGTACTTTAGATCTTCAAGACCAGACAATAGGGAAGTCAACAATGGCTGCCATAATGTCTCATTCTCTTCAAAATAGCTGTCCATACTTTCACGTATGTTGAAATTAAACAAAACAAAACAGACTGAAATCACTCTGAAGAAAGAATAATATTATTGCTGGATTTCACATCATGACGCTACAGAATCAGCACTAGGTATTTTAGTGTCTCTTTATCTTCAAAGTAGCAGTTCATTCCATCATGCATTATATTATCAATTCTCATAAACTATTTAGATGTTCTATGCATTCATGAGTCTCTACATGTATACCCATCCTTTCTGTATTAGAGGGAAAAACAAAACAAACAAGACCAAATGAAACAAATACCTAGAAAAACATGAAATGAAAAACACATATAAAAAACAACAGCAAATATCCCAGAACATTGATAATATAGGCCTTCAAAACAAGGTAGTATGAGCATAACTAGGGTTGCTACTTTACATAATGATCTTCAAGAGTTTCTCAGATCACCACAAAATAATATCTATTATTGTTCCAATCCTATGAATATTAAATATTTTGTTCCAAGAAATTACAGAATTTGTAGCACAGTCGTCTTAGCTATTCTAATGTGTTTATATACTTTTAGATATTTTTATTTTCCCTTCCTTTTTCATTTCCCTCATTTTTGCTAAGATATTGTTTTTTCCCCTTTAAGCATATGCTTGTCCTTTCACTGCATTTATTTGTATCTTATGTACTCTTACCATTTCTTACACTAGGGAAACTATACAGTATTTACACATGTGAATTTGATTTACTTCACTTATTAATATGGTCTCAAGTTGCATCCATTAATTTATAAATATCTCAATGTGATCATTCTTTATGGCTGAGTAGTACTCCACTGTATAAAAATGCCACAAACCTTTTATCCATTCCTCAGTTGATGGGCATTTAGGTTGTTTCCAAGATCTGACTATTACAATTTGTGCTGCTATAAACATGGGTGCACATATACCACTGTGGTATGACATTTTCAGTTCTTCTGAGAATATGCCCAGAAGTGAAATAGCTGGGTCAAATGGAACTTCCAAACCCAGCTTTTTGAGGAATCTCCAGACGGACCTCCACAGTGGTTGCACCAGTCTACACTCCCACCAACAGTGCAGAGGAGTTACTTTTTTGCCACAGCCTCTCCATCATTTGTTGTTGGTAGTAGTTTTCTTTATCCTGACCATTCTTTCTGGAGTAAGATAGAACCTCAGTGTTGTTTTAATTTGCATTTCTCTAATGACCAATGATGCTGAACATTTTTTCATGTATTTATTTGCCATTTGTATTTCTTCATCTGAGAATTGTGTATTCATTCCAGATGCCCATTTTTGGATTGGGTCTTTGAATTTTTGGAGTCTGTTTTTTTAATTGTTTATATGCTCTTGAAAGAAGTTCTTTGTCTGAGGGAAGGCTCACTAAGATTTTTTCCCAATGTGGGTTTTCTTTTCACTATGCAGGAGATTTCTTTCAACATGCAAAAACTCTTTAATAGGATACAATCCCAGTTGTTGATTCTGTGAAGTATTTCACATGCAGTTTAATTCTTGTTCATGAATTCTCTACCTACACCTATGTCTTCAAGGTTTCTACCTACCTTGTTTTCTAACAAATTTAGTGTTTCTGTTTTAATATTTAGATCTTTGATCCATGTAGACTTTAGTTTAGTACACAGTGATAGGCATGGGTCTAGTTTTAGTTTTTGGCACATGGAGAGCCAATTTTCCAGAACCATTTATTAAAGACTCTATCTTTCTTCCAGTGGGTATGTTTGGCCCCTTTATCAAAGATAAAGTGGCTGAGGGTGTTTGTAGTTGTAGTTGTATCTTCTAATCTTCTCCATTGATCTTCAGGTCTGTTTTTATTCCAGTACCATGTTGATTTTATTACAGTAGCTTTGTAGTATAACTTCAGGTCAGGGATTGTGATGCCTCCCGCCTTGCCTTTGTTGCTTAGAATTGCCTTTGTTATTCTAGGTTTCTTCTGGTTTTAGATGAATTTTAGGAGTGATTTCTCTAGATCTGTGAGGTATGCTAGATACATTTTGGTTGGGATTGCATTAAATCTGTATAAAAATTTTGGAATGGCCATTTTCACAATGTTTGTTCTTCCTATCCATGAACAAGTGATGTTTTTCCATTTTCTGAGGTCCTCTTCAATTTCTTTTTCAGGGTATTATGATTTTCCATGAATAGATGTTGTGCTTCTTTTTTTAGATTAATTCCTAAGTATTTCATTTTTTTGGGTGCTATTGTAATGTGTGTCGCTTCTCTTATTTCTCTCTCAGTGATTTGTTGTTAATGTATAGGAATGCTATTGATTTTTCAGTGTTGATTTTGCATACAGCTACATTGCTTAATTTATTTATTATGCATAGGAGTCTTTCAATGGAGTTTTGGGGGTCTTCTATGTAGAGAATCGTAGCATCTGCAAATAATGATAATTTAACTTCTTCTTTTCCTATCCTTACTCCTTTTATTTCTCTCTCTTGTCTAATTGCTCTGACTAGTATTTCCAGCACTATACTGAATAGGAGTGGTGATAATGGACATCCTTGTCTTATGCCTGCTTTTAGAGTAAAGGCTTTTAGTTTTTCACCATTTAATATGATGCTGTCTATTGGTTTGTCTTAGATGGCTTTTATCATATTGAGCTAAAGACCATGTATTCCAATTTTCTGTAAGGTTTTTATCATGAATAAGTGTTAGGATTTATCAAAAGCTTTTTCTGCATCTATAGAGATGATGATGTGGTTCTTATTTTTAGCTCTATTGATATGGGAGATTACATTTATTGATTTGCATATATTGAACCATTCCTGCATTCCTGGAATGAATCCTGTTTATGGTGTATAATCTTCTTGATGATTTGCTGCATTCTGCTTGCCAAAATTTTATTGTGAATTTTGCATCTATGTATTAGGAAGATTGGCCTATAGCTCTCTTTTATAGTTGGGTCTTTCTCACGTTTTGGTATTAGAGTAATGTTACATTGATTTCAGCTCTGACCTTTGTAATTTCATCCTTTCTATTGGCTTTGGGCTTGACTTGCTCTTCTTTTTCTAGATGTTTGAGATATAGTATAAGGTTGTTCATTTGTGTTTGTTCTGTTTTCCTGATGTGAGAGTTCACCACAATAAATTTTCCTCTGAGGACTGTTTTCATTGCATCCCACAGGTTTTGCTGAGATGTATTTTTGTGTGCCTGCAAATATTGTTTAATTTCTTCTTTAATTTCCTCTGTGACCCACTGATTGCTCAGGAGTGTATTATTCAATTTCCATGTGTTTGAGGGGTTTTTGGAGTTTCTTTTGTCATTAATTTCTGGTTTCATGGCAGTAGAATCTAATAACATGCATAGGATAATTTCAATTCTTTTCATTTACTTAAGCATGTTCTGTGGGCTAGTATATGGTCTATCATAGAGAATATCCCATGTGCTGCTGAAAGGAATGTATATTCTACTGTTGTTGGGAGGAGCACTCTGTACACGTCTACTAAGTCCCTTTATTCACGTGTGTGATCTATATCTTCATTTCTTTGATGACTTTCTCTATAGTTGACCTGTCTTTTTGTGTCAATGGCATGTCAAGGTCTCCTGTTATAATTGTGTTATTGTTTATTAGAGTTTTCATTTCTGTTAATATTTGTTTTGTATATCTGGGTGCTACCATATTTGGTGCATAGATATTTAAGATTGTTATCTCTTCCTCTTGAAGTTTTCCCCTAACTAGTATGTAGTGACTTTCTTCATCTCTCTGGATCATTCTTGGTTTGAAGTTCACATTGTCTGAAAACAGAATAGCTACCCCTGCTTTATTTCCAGGGGATTCTGTTGCATGAAAGATGGTTTTTCACCCTTTGACTTTCAGTCTGTGAGTTTGCTTTTGCTTTAGATGGGTTTCCTGTATACAGCATATGGTTGGATGTTGTTTCTTGATCCATTCTGCCAGTCTCTTTCTTTTATTTGGTGAATTGAGGCCATTTACATCAATGGAACTGATATACATTGGCTTACTTTTGACATGTTATCTTTCTGTTGTTGTATCTTTACCTTTCCACTCTGTTTAATTGTCTTACTTGCTTAGTGCTTTTTGCCTCTGTCTGTGTAGAATGTCTTTCAGTACTCTTTGAAAGTTTGGTTTGGTGGTCATGAAGTTCATGAAGTTCTTCAGCTGTTCTTTGTCATGGAAGTATATTATTTCTCCACCCATTTTGATGGACAGTTTTTCAGGGTACATCAGTCTGGGTTGGAAGTCATTTTCCTTTAGGATCTAAAATACTTCACTCCAT
This sequence comes from Dolichotis patagonum, assembly GCA_004027295.1. Classification (NCBI taxonomy): domain Eukaryota; kingdom Metazoa; phylum Chordata; class Mammalia; order Rodentia; family Caviidae; genus Dolichotis; species Dolichotis patagonum. The sequence continues at coordinate 18,932 of PVJX010023485.1, read as the reverse complement.
GCTCCTCTTTACTTCATTTTTTGTGTTGAGAAGTCTGCTGTGATTCTGATAGGCTTTCCTTTATAGGTGATCTGTCTCTTCATTCTAGCAGCTTTTAATATTCTGTTCTTATGTTGGATTTCTGGGATGGTGATTACTATATGTCTGGATGTAGTTTTCTTTTGGTTATGGTTATTTGGAGTTCTATATGCTTCACTGATCTGTATGTCAGTTTCCATTCTAATATTTGGGACATTTTCAGCTATTACTTCTGTAAATAACCTCTTGATTTCTTTTGTGTTGTTACCTTCTTTTTCATTTATACCTATCAATCTTATGTTGATTTTCTTTGCATCATCTTGTAGTTGTTAAATTGTTATTTCCTGGTTCCTTGTTATTTTTAAAAGATCTTTCATTTTCACTAGCTTCAATCTTGTATTTGAGGTCTGAAATTGTATCTTCACTTTTGTTGAGGTGGTTTTGCCTACTTTCAATGGAATCTTTGATTTCCTGTATGTCTCTTTGAATCTGCTTCATGCATTCTGTTTATTTCTATATTGTTCATGCAGAGTTTCCATCTTTTTGCATTGTTCCTCTAATTTTTTAACTATGTCTTCTTTAGATGTGTTTAGTATTTCTTTCATTATATTTACTATTTCTTCTTTTCCTGGGAGACTATTTCTGATTAGAGTTCTTTTATAGCTTCCCAGAGTTGTTTCTTTACTTCAGTTATTATCATTTCAGGCATTTCAGGTATATGGCTTATATGTTCTTCTGTGTCCATGTGTCCTATGCTTGCTTGGGTTGTGCTGGAAGTTTGAGATTGCATTTTGCTCTTTCATTTTTTCATTTTCCTATATTTCTGGGTTTTGAGCAGTGTTTCAAAGCTTCCCCCATGCCCTGAGAATCACCTGGCTCACTTTTGCCTCCTGGGGCAGAATTCAGGCAACTGCTAGCCACTTGGGGTTCACTGAGCATGGGACAGTTAGGCCCATGGGGACTCCTGTGTGACCTCAGGTGATTTCAGAAGTAGGGTGTGGTCTTACTGCCTGGGAGTGAAGTCCCAAGACTTCCTCTGCACTGGAATTAAACCTGCATGCTTTCAGGGCCCAGGACTGAATTCTGTCTCCTGCTATCTGCTTGGAGTTCACTGGATGCTGCCCAGTTAGGCCCATGGGTGCCTCTCATGCATACTAGGTTGATTTCAGACATGGGGCATGGTCTTCCCACCTGGGAGAGAAGTTCCAAGGTTTCCCTGTGTGCTGGGATTCAATTTACACTTGCACTCAGGACCTGGGACTGAATTCCAACCCCTGCTAATGACTTGCTGTTCACTGGGCATGGCCCATTTAAGCCCCTGAGTAACTCCTGTGTGTTCTAGGGTGATTTCAGATGTGGGGTGTGGTCTTGCCACCTGGGAGGGAAGTTCCAATGTTTTCCTGTGCACTGGAATTCAACTCATGGGCATTCAGGGCGGTCTAAAAGAAATTTAAAGAAGATTTGATGCCAATACTCCTTAAACTCTTCAATGAAATTGAAAAGGAAGCAACCCTCCCTAAATCATTCCTGGAGGCAAGTATTACTCTGATACCAGAACCAGAGAAAGACCCAACCAAAAAGGAGAACTATAGGCCAATCTCACTAAATGAATATTGATGCAAAGATTCTTAATAAAATACTGGCAAATAGAATGAAACAAATTATCAAGAAGATTATACATCATGACCAAGTGGAGTTCATTCCAGGAATGCAGGGATGGTTAACATATGCAAATCAATAAATGCAATATACCACATCTACAGAGCCAAAAACAAAAACCACATGGTCATCTCAATAGATACAGAAAAAGCTTTCAATAAAGTCCAACACACGTTCATGATGAAAATTCTTCAGAAACTCAGAATACACAGTGTCTACATCAATCTTATATAGGCCATCTATGACAAACCAACAGCCAACATTATACTAAATGTACAAAAACTGAAAGATTTCACTTTAAAATCAGGAACAAGAGAAGGATGTCCACTATCACCACTCCTTTTCAATATAGTTCTGGAATCAGGGCAATCAGACAAGAGAAAAATAAAAGAAATAAAGATAGGAAAGGAAGAAGTTAAATTATCACTATTTATAAATGACGTGACATTCTATGTAGAAGATCAAAAAACTCCATTAAAAGCCTACTAGAGGTAATAAACAAATTCAGCAGTGTAGTTGGCTACAAAGTCAATGCTCAAAAATCAATAGCATTCCTATACACAAATAATAAATTCACTGAGAGAAATAATGGAAATATCTCCCTCACAATAACATCTAAATAAATGAAATACTTAGGAATCAACCTAACTAAGAATGTAAAAGACCTATATGCTAAAAATTATGCTATGTTTAAAAAGGAGATTGAAGAGGATATTAGAAAATGGAAGGATATTTCTTGCTCTTGCCTAGGAAGAACCAACATTGTGAAAATGGCCAGAGTCCCAAAACTGTTACACAGATTTAATGCAATCCCAATAAAAACACCATTAACATACCTCACAGATCTAGAGAAAACACTCCTAAAATTCATTTAGAAACCAAAGAAATCTAGAATAGCACAGGAAATTCTGGACAACAAAAGCAAGGCAGGAGGCATCTCAATTCCTGGCTTGAAACTATACTATAAAACAACAGGAGGGTCAAGGATTTAGCTCAGCTACATAAGTGACTGCCTTGCAATGGCTCAGTCATCACTTTGATCCCCAGTACCAAAAAAAAAAAAAAGGTAACAAGCACAGTGATAAAATCAGCATGCTACTGGCAAAGAAATAGACTTGATGATCAATGGAACAGATTAGAAGATGCAAGCATAACTACAAAGACACTCAGCCACTTGATCTTTGACAAATTGCCTAAATGTGTTCACTAAAAGAAGGAGAGCCTCTTTAATAAATGGTGTTGGAAAAATTGGCTCTCCACATGCAGAAGACTGCAACTAGGCCCATGCCTATTCCTATGCAGAAAACTAAAGTCTAAATGGATCAAATACCTAAATATTAGAATCATTAAATCTACTGGAAGACAAGACAGGTAGAAGTCTTGGAGACATAGGGGTAGGCAGAGAATTCATGTGCAAAATGCAAACTGCAAAGGAAACACTTCAGAGAATCAACACTGGGTCTCATATTATTGAAAAGTTTTTGCACTTCAAAAGAAATAACCAACAGAGTGAAAAGAAAACCCAACAAATGGGAAAGAATTATAGCCAGCAACCCCTCAGACAAAGGACTTATATCCAGAACATATAAAGAATTGAAAAACATCAAGGCCCCCCAAGTCAAAGACCCTGTCCAGAAATGGGCTTCTGAGATGGACACACATTTCTCAGTTGAAGATATACAAAGGGCAAATAAATACATAAGAAATGTTCACTATCACTGGTCATTGGAGAATTTCAAATTGAAACAGCATTGAGATTTCATCTCACTCCAGAAAGAATAGCTGCCATCAAGAAATCAACTGGTAGCAAATGTTAGTGAGGCTGCAGGAGAAAAAGGAACACTGCTCCACTTTTGGTGGGAGTGTAGACTGGTGCAACCACTATGGAAATCAATATGGAGACTTCTCACAAGACTAGGATTGGAAGTTTCATTCAATCCAGCTATTCTCTTCCTGGGTATTTTCCCAGAAAAACTGAAATGTTCATATCATTGTAATGTATGTGCACCCATGTTCATAGCAGCACAATTTGTAATAGCTAAATCTTGCAAACAACCAAGATGCCCATCAATCTCAGAGTGGATGAAAAAGATGTGGTATTTTTATACAATGTAACATTACTCAGCTATAGAAAAGGATGATCTTGAGGCCTTCATAGGTAACTGGAGGCAACTTGAGACTATCCTAAAAAGTGAAATAAATAAGAATCATCTTTATAAATATTGCATTGTGACTCTAGTGTAAAAAGTAATAAGAATTGTAGTAGTAATAAAACCCAAAATGTATAATTGCTATTGTAAAAAGGAGAGGAAAAGAAAGTGCTCTGAGGGATATAACTGCATGTATGTTTAAGGGTGCATGATAGATAATCATATTACTAAGTTTTTGTTGGATCATTGAACAGAACTGTTTGCAATCTGATTGTTTGAATGTCTACTTTGTGTGCTTTAATTTTGTAACTTGAACAACTATTTCTAAGAGGACAATATGTAAATAATCATCTGTTTTTTAAATTCTTATTTTTGAGAATATGATTTTTACCCTTTGTTCTGTTTTGCTTTTTTTTTCTCTTTAAATAAAATTTTATAAAAATAAAAAGTAAAAAGAAAATAGTAAAGTTCTCCTTGGCTCTTTTACTGGGAAAGTGAATAATTTCCCATAAAGCATGATGGAATTTTTTCAGAAGATGAAAGGGTTGTATATATTTGTTTTAATTATGATATACAATTGTATATATTTCAAAAACTTCAAATTGTATACCTAAAATGAATGTATTTTGTTGCATGTATATGATACTACCATTTATTTTAATTTTTAAATCTTAATTACAGTGTTGATTGTCCACTTGTTGAAAATCAGTGGCATTGATAGAATCACAATAGTTTAAAAAAATATAACCTTCACTATTCAATCTTTACAATTTATACAGTTGTTATATTAGTACGTTCAACAGAATTCCTAGAAAAATGTTTCATCTGCTATTTTGTAAATAATGGCTAGCTAAAACATTATAGAAAGCTTATTACATATTTTTGAATGCTTAAATAATATCATGAACTTTGGTTTGTTATGAGTAAAATATCTGAGTGCTGGAGAAACTTAAAATGTCAAAATTCATAATTGATACCAAAAAGCCAATTCATAGTCTGTCTTTTATATAGATTTTAAGGTAACCTGAAAAGGCTGAAATTTCAAAAGGTTCTAAGTTGGATCTACTGATAGACTGCAGACATTAGTTTTCTTTTTAAATTTAAAAATATTATAATATTTCTTACTATTCATACTTTATATCAACAGACTTCTCAACATACCATTAGTAACACTAACAATAAAGTTAGAAATTACTAACATCTGCACTTGGAAAGTGACAGCTTCAGTTCTAAAAGATTTACTTTATTAATCCACTTAAATCTCACAACAATGATTGAGGCAACATTCTTACTGTATTTCTCTTACTGTACACATGAGTAAACTGAGAGGAAAAGTACATGCAGTTTCTAGTGCCTTGCAGCTAGTCAGTGAAGGTTTATTGAAAATGAGACTACTTGACTATAGAATCTGTACTTTCAATCACTTCTTTAGGCAGGAAATCTTCATTTCTCAGAGTACCGAACTAATAGATTATTTCTGTAAATCATAAAATAAAGCAACCAGATATGGTGGTGCATACCTGTAACTCCAAAACTCTGGGATGCTGAGGGAAGAGAATCACAAATTCAAGCCCAACCAGGACAATTTTGTGACAATGAGACCCTGTCTCAAAATTTAAAAGAATAAGAAATAAATAAGGCGGTGGGTGTGACTCAGCAAAAGGCCCTGGGCTCAATCTTCAGTACCATCAGAAGAAAGAAAGGAGAGAGAAGGAAGAAAGAGTGAAGAGAAGAGAGGGGAAAGGGGAGAAGAGAAGAAAGAAGGAAACTGTAAATCAAAACACATTTCTGATGTTCTATAGCATTGTGCAAAGTGAAGACTGTTTGCATTATTTAGTGGAATTTGAAAATGAATAATTGCAAGACATTCTAATACTCTTAGAAATCTTACAGATAATATTTATTGTTGTATGTCATACAAAATACTTCATTATTATAAATACATTGATATTTCTGTTTTCATAATAAGTACATTGGCTTATCTTTATTATCCATCAAAATAAATATGATATTTTAAAAATTATCTGATTATTTTGTAACACAATTAAAACATTCCATATGTTACTTTTAAAGAGTTTATTTAATAAAATTTATATGAATTATATAGCAGGACAGTATTAACTATATTTCAGGATGTAAAGATTTTGCAAGATCTCTTAGAAGAAGAAAAATATTTCTATTCCTGAACATTTTATTCGGGCAAGTTATTAAAATGATGTACCTGGGGCAGCCAGAGGTCTGACATGTTTTCTTTTGATGAAATGAGAGCCTGAAAGTAGATGTTATTAAAAGCATACATACAAGTTAGTATACTGTTAACGTGTCCTAGGTATCATGAAAACTTTTCCTACAAATGAAAATGGGTCTGAGGAAGATAAATGAATCCTTCTGTTTTCTATTGTTAATAGAGAAGAGCAGTGCTGAAGTTAGAAGCCAGATGTATCATTGAACTGAATTCACTTTCTGGTAGATGAGGTTATTTTATCCAAGGCACAGGCTTTGGCTTGTTTGTTGTTTATGCTTTTCTAAACTTACTTAGCAAAGGTTCTCTAAACTGAGTGCATGCATCTCCAGTCCGTATTGGCTATTTCATTTGTAAGGTATATTTTTGAAACTAATCAGAAGACAGATAACTAAATCTATTTTACTTATAGGTCATTTTCCTCTCATTCTGAGAGTATTCCTTGGGATTTCAATCTCTTCCATTGAGTACTAATTCCACCTAAGCAATGTGAAATGCAAGTTACAAAAATATTTATTATAAACTGAGGTATTTTTCAAGATCATACTGTAGAGTTTATTACATTCATGTGCTTGTATTTGTACAGTGCATTTATTTAAAAAGCATATGTTGAGCTAGCAAATGATGATAGAAACAACAACAATATCAACAATAACAACAAAAATTAGAAGTTCAGTTTCAAAAAGGAAGAAATCAATTCTTATCAAATGAATAATGTATATACAGGATATAGAAGAGGAAAGAGATGTAGAGAGGAATATATGAGGATCAAGGTAAACAAGGCAGAGGCTTGGAAGGCTTGTCCTAGTATCTATTTAAAGTTTTTAGGCAAAGCACTTATAATCAAGTAAGATTTCAGTAGACCCGTAGGGGAACTGAGGATATAACAGAGAAACCAATTAATTGTTGCTTCTCGAGAAAGCCAGTGACTTAAAGACAAATTGTTGGGCCAAGGAAAAAACTGAGTTGGAAAACCAACAAACTAAATATGGAGGGTATACCCCACACAGACCTTCTCACATAGAAGCTGCAGGCTCAAAGCTTCCAGGAGAGTTGAGCAGAGGATTATCAGACAGGCAGGAACCAGTTTAATCACAAGTTTCCAGTGGTTTGCTTTTCTGAAGTGGTTTGCTCTTACATTGTTAGGCCAGCAGGGGTTCTGAGTTCTGTTAAAGAAAAGATCCTGTTTCAAGAGTACTAGAACTCTTCATGTCTTTTTAATTTTCCCAGAATTAACTAATTCAGTGTTTAATTATTATCATGCAAATGCAGTCTTTCCTCCATGAACAGGGAAAGCTATGTGATTTCCCCCAGAGAACAAGGGAGAACTGGCCTTTGACCTCTGGAGAACTGCCTTTGACCTATTACGTGGCTCTCATCTACAGCAAAGACACTGGGGGACTAAGAATACATTGCACAGCTGTGTGATTTCCAAAATTAGTGATTTGATTTTTTGTAAAGTCAACTAAGGGCAAGTGAGACCAGATGGTTTATGTAGGGCTTTTCTCAGTAATCAGGAGGTTTCAGGAATCTGGAGGAAGTAGAAAGCCTGCTGTGACCAAGGAACTGCCAGGGGGCTGGGGCCGTTAAAGTATAAAGATCAAGGGGAGAGGCTGGCAGATGGCAGAGGTGCTGTAACCAGAGCCAGGCTAGGAGGAATAAAAAACTGCTTTTCCTCTTGTTCTCGAAGGTTAGGAATGACTTGACTCACTCCTTAAATGGCTGTTTGTGACTGGATGGGACAGGGAGAGACAAACATGAAGTCTAGCTGGGTGGTTACTGCAGTCATCTAGGTAAGAGATAATTTGGGTTGACTCAGTGGCATCAGAGGAGGTGGAGGAGATCATTGGCTCAGTTTTGGATATTTAAAATCACTGCATCACTGTTCACTCAACTAGACTGAGAAGAGATGTTAGATCATTCTGGGCTTTAGAACTGACAGACATTTAGAAAAATAACAGAGGATATTGAATAAGCTTCTCTGCACAAAGCAAGACATCATACACAGAAGTGAAGATAGACACAGCAGGCTTTGAAGGCAGGGAAATAAGAGGAGCACTGTAATGGAAAAAAATGAGCAAGTTAGCATAGGTAGGGAAGCAAGGAATAGTAGTGGGAAGGCACAAGTGAGGCAAGAGCTCTTCCGAGGGGCTGAGAATTACCTTGGAAAATCTGAGAGGTCCAGTGTGAGCAGAAACCTGGTGGCCAGATTTAGCAGGTGCTGGTCACCGGGGCCTGCAAAAGGATTATAGGGAGTGGTTGAAAGAGAAGTGCCATTGCAATTACTTCAAGTTTGAGTGAGGGGAGGGGGGCTGAATAATTTTAAAGTTCTACTGACGAGGAAGTGGAGAAATGGCAACAGCTAGAGGGAGGTGTGCAGTGATACTTGATATTTAGAGGGATTTTTTTTTTAAATTCTAAGATACAAGAAATAACATATCCAAATGCTAAAGAGAAAAGTGAATTGGCAATTTGGAGGGGAGAGGAAGGATGCCTGGTGTTTCTTTGGGGCCTTGAGATGAGAATTGTGGGGCTGTGCAGGACGGGCGTGGGCAGCTGCTTAGGTTGCAAAAGTCAGGGGGAGACAAGAGGCAGAAGCCACAGGGTGCTGGCTGAGAACCTGTGGGTGTGAGTTTTCCTCAGTTTTCTTTTCACAATGAAAAGAAAACAGTCACTGAGATTGAAGAACAAAGTTGCTAATACTTTGAGGAGAGAGTGAAAGTAAGATCGCTGACAGGTCACACCTTTAGTTATTAACAGAGTAGAATTTTTGGTTTTTGGCTTGGAGTCAAGAGAAGAGAGGAAAGATTCTAACTAGAAAAGGTCTCTGAGATCATTCAGTACAATCCATTGTCACATAAATGATACAAGTAAAATCCAGCTGGGCATGGTGGTGCACACCTGTAATGCCAGCACTTGAGAGGTTGAGGAAGGAAGGTTGTCATGAATATGAGGCATCCTGGATTGTATAGTGAGCTCAAGTCCAGCTGGAACTGCATAGTAGTGAGACTCTGTCTCAAAAGCAGAATAAAACAAAATGCCAGAGAGTTTAAAAATTTCCTGCAAATCTTAAACCTGCCTATGGACATAAATGAAAACTGTTCTACAATTAGCTTGGTACCACTTCCTCTTATTTCTGTGTGTTACCTTCCATCTAGATGTTCCCTCAAACCTCTTGCATTCATAGGGGAGCCTTCTCAGAGGAGGCTGGATCAAGGATGTGTGCAAATGGATTGTGGGTAGGAGATAACTGGATTAGTCCACTGAATATAGGTGTAGTTCTGCTTGATGGAATGGATTTACTGGGGACAGAAGCCCCATCCTGGGTGTGGGTGGCACCAACCAATAGATTTGTAGCCTGGTGGAATAAAAGGGAAGATAAGGAAGGCAGGCAGGCTACTTCCTGCCCATCTTGTGCTGAGTTCCTTGTCCTCTGTGATGCCCCTCTTCCATGCCTCTCTGCCTTGGAGCAGCTGACTATGGACTGAAATCTAATGTGAGTTAAAGTAAACATTTCCTTGTTTAACATGTGGATGTTCTAGATTGTGTCTCAGCAATGCATAAAGTAACTAAGACACCATGTATTTCTTTTTTTAAATTATTATTCAATTGTATAATTGCTACATTATTCAACTATGATATTGTTTGCATACTAATTAAGCAACCGATATATATCTGATGCAGTGTTTTGGTCTGTGAATGCGACCATGTGCAGTGGATTGAATGGTATCTTTATGTCTTTTTATGAAACAGTCTTTACAGATGCGATCTATGTAAGGATCAAGGTCAAATCATACAGGACAGAATAAGCCCTGAGTCCACTGAGAGTATCTTGAGCAGACAGAAAATAAAGGCCACACAAATGCACAGAGAAGGCTGCATGATAAAAGCAAAGGAAAGGAAGGACTAATGAAGAAATGACAGCGATTTCCAACAGCTTCCAGGGACAGGAGGAAGGCTGTGACACTTGGGTGGTTTTGCCCTCAGAATCTCCAAATGGACGAATTTGCAGAACCTCCTGAACTCTTAGACAGTAAACTTCTACTGTTCTATGTCAGCTCATTTATGGTGATGTGTTGTCTGGCTTGGGAGCATAGAAGAAAACATGAAAATCTGTGACTTAGAAATGTAGAAAAATAGAGGAAAAATAAAACGAAACAGATAAACTGCTTCATTAGCGATAGTAAGTGGTGGGCACTACCTAAAGACTACCCTACCCAAGCACACACCACACACACACACACACACATAGTTGATAAACTTGTACTTTATTTTAATGGAACTTGCAAGGCAGTATCATTTTTATCACTTATAGCAGCAATACAGTCTACTGTACAAAAACCATGTGCCAGCGTTAGTGGACCGAATTTATCAAACTTTTTTCCACATCAATACTGGAGAATATTCCTTCCATCATATTTATTGCATACTACTGGGAATAAATGCTATGTAACAAGGACAAAATAACAGTTATTTAATAACTAGCAACTCAGCACCAATATGTGTGAAAAGAAGCTTTATATAGTTAATTCAACACATTATAATGCATCAACATTTGTCTCTGTATCAGTTTGGCTTTGTCAGATGGAGTATGACTGCAAACTTAAAACAAGTCACACTGGTTTTCTTGTATAGTTTGTAGTCAGGACCCAGATAGGCTCCTCTAGGCAGGCTTTTCTACAATGAAGGGACAGCAGTACTATTTTCATCTTATGGTGAGGCTCTGATACAGTAGGCAGTTAGCTAGACCTGAGTTGGAGCTTGGAGAATGGCAGCTGGATGCAAAGAGAGAATTCACACGGTATAGACAGTGGTCTAAAATAAACCAAACTCACATGTGTAAATATCATATAGTCTCCCTAGTATGAGAGATGGTAAGAGTATATAAGATTTTATGATAATCATGATTTCCCATTTCATTGCTTTGAAGCCTTTCAATGTTTTCATTCATCAGTTGGAATGGTTTTATTCTGTTTTGTTTGACTTTATTATGCATGATGGTATGAACAGCTGTTTTGAAGAAAACAAAACCTTATGGCAGCCATTGCTGATTTAATATCATCTTCATTAGAAGTCCTACCATTCTTCTACTCTGCTATTACCATCAGTTCTATCATGTTGGGTCTTATTGGGATTTTAATATATGTGATAGTATAAACAAAATTTTTTATTGAAAATGAGATATTATAGTAGCATTGATCATTCTCTGTTATTTGGTTCAGAATATCCTGTAATTCTTTCATTCTTTTGAATGGCTTTATACTATTTTGGTATGCTTGATATTATTGTATTTGAAACTATGCTTAACAATAGCAGAGAAAGAGATATTTTGATAGTTACTGTTAATGTCCAGTTGTCTTATTGTAAAGTGCTGTGTTGCTTATGATGTTCTGTTCTGATCTGCTTTGTTCTGCCCTCTTTTGTTTTATTCTTTTTAAAATAAAAAAAGATAGTGGTCTAGGCCTCCTGAGCTTACAATTCTCACAACTTCCTCAGAAAGACAATTGAACCCCTTCAGGTATCCAATCTGCACTCTTATATGAACTGTGATGAGAGCATGTGGTGAATACCTAAATTTAAAAAGTATTATAGTGAAAGATAGTTGATTAATCTTCTTCAAATTACTCTCTCTCTCATTTTGAATATATTTATCCCATCATTCTTGCCACATTCTCAAGCAGTTCTGGAAGTCCTCTTTTATGATGAAAAATATGTATAAGTGTCATCAAGGGAAAGGAAGGGTGTGAAAACATTGCAATGTGTTCTCATCCACCTCATTTACTAGACCTGAACCACACAATGTTGGATCATTCCTGGAGTCAAAATGACCATAAAAGGTAAATGTCTGGATGCAGGATATCAACGTAGCTGCAACAGCATAAGTAATGACACTCAGGAAAGAACACTTTCAGAACTGCTTAAGAATGTGAAAGAAAGTTGAGAAAGGTATATTTGCATCGAGACAGAGTGCTTTAGGGGTGTTTAATAGCAAAATGTCTTTTACTGCAGTGTCTTTAAAATGTAATTATTCATCCTATGTTTTGGCTTTACCACATATAAATCTACATCAATGCATTTAGAGTGAGAGAGTTCAAATCCCATGCTGACCCAAGTAAAGTTCATCAGCATACATTTATATTGCAGTTTTGATCTTCCTGAGGGAGACTGCTGCCATCTTACTCTGGTCAAAACCACATTAGACAAAAATACTTCATTCCAAAGGACAGGTAAAGATGTGCTGGTGATTGGGAAGGGTCCCATTAGTTACCACACTCAACCAGCCCTCAAGTTCTAAAAGTGTAGATGAAAATACCTCGACCTTTGCACTCTATCTTCTTCACAGAAATACCTGTGCGCTTCTATCCCAACTGTCCTGTGTCTAACAAGCAGTTGTCACCTTTGACTTTGCTCATCCACCTTCTTGGGGCTATACTATCCCAAATTAAAGGGTACGCTTTTCAGTGTACTATACTTGCTAACCAAGAAAGTTACTTGCTGAACTTGCTACTTGTTAATTCTTGCTGTGGTCCTCTTACTAGTTCTTCTCTGGGAGAATCCAAGGATGGAGATATCAATGCAGAGCAGACACAGAGCAGAACGTAAGCCCAGGAATATCCAAATGCCTGGTAATGGGTCTTCTTTAAAGCTCATTCAGGCAGGATTCAATTATTTGCAGAATATAGAACTGAAATTCCCTCTTTTCAATTGTGTGGGTTTTGTTGTTGTTGTTGTTGTTGTTCTTGTTGTTTGTTTCCTGGCTGTAGGCTGAGGATGCTTTCAGCACCTGGAGGTCATTACCACCAGGTCCTTCCCATGCACAGTTTGCAAGACGGATCTTTGCCTTTGTCTGGGTCTCCTTCCTTTCAATTCTCTATTTCTGCCTTATAGCAGATTTAATACCCTTATGAAATTATTTCCTGGGTACTTTTAAGAGTCAGCTGATTAGAGTTCTTAATTATATCTTTTCCAGATAGTACAATGTGATCATGGAAGAGACATCCCACCAGATCTACAAATCCATCTCATGCTCAAAAGAAGGAGAAATATATACTAAGAGGTGGATTCCTGGGGACCAATTTAGATTCTGTTTACAACTGCACTAATAATTAGTGTTTATTGATTCCTAGAGAAAGCTTTCATGCCTCTTAGCTTTGAGATACTTGACCTGGCAGAAACTGCAGAGATCACTGGCCTAATGTTCTGTCTACTCAAGTGTGCTTTCTCCTTCCTTCTCCTCTGTACTTAATATGATTTTTGAATTATAAACTTGCAACAGGGCCACATTGATTTCACATTTTTGGTTCTCACTTTCTTGCAGTCTCTACAGGTAGCTTGTCCTTTCACATGTTTCAATTCAGTGCAGCAATTCTAAGAATAAAATGTGAGTTAGATACTTTATGAATGAAATTAAATAGTCACACTCCAGTAATAGGTGTTAGAGTTCTGCAAATGGATTCATTTTTATCTTCTTTTAAAGTAGGTTGCTCAGTGGTGTCAAATACACCCTTTCCTTGCTCCTACATAAACAAATGCACTATCTGAAAAAAATGAAATGGAACAAGACGAATGCTTACAGCAATATTGGGCACTGGACCTAGAAAGAGATTCCACTCTGCAGAGGTGACAGACCTGCTATGAAGATAGCTTCCATGATTCATGAGTTGCCTACTCTTTTCTGAAATGTCAGATAGCATGAGCATGTCCACCCATTAGTATACAACTTACAAATGCAAAGATGATGCCTTTGTTTCTTATTATTATTTCACCTTGGTTTCAGCAAAACAAGTTTACAAACATAAAAACTATATGACTATTAGTTTTTATTGTTACCTAGAGTGATACATCATTTACCTTATTCTAGTGTCAGTTTGTCAAACACAAGAACAGAAGAAACAGTGGAGGAAGAGAGAGAGGAAAACGAGTGGAAGAAATGTGAGGACCAGCGTGACATGGCACAATCAGGCAACAGTTACTATTAATAAATCGTCATATGAATAAGTTGACAGTCTGTCACAGGTCTTCAAGGCTTGTGAACAGGCCCATGCTGACACACGGATAGATTAATCTTTAAGCCAAAGACCAGAACCAAGGCTAGCAATTACTCTGTGTAGTTCTGGTTCCTCAAGGAAAGATAACATGGCAGCTGAGGATGTTAACTCATGTCAATTCTGTCTAGCTCAGCAATCCAGTTAGAAGACAGCTGGGTTACTGTTCATGATCTGCTCCTGTATGATTAGCCAAAAATGCATTATTCCTCAATTCTTGAGCCATGACTGTGTCAGCAGTTCACCCCCACTGTTCATTGTAACTGGCCACCGTACCCCCATTCAAGTCACACACCTAATAACTGCCTTGTGCCTTGTGGTCTCAGCCTGTTGTCAGGCTTTGACTTTCCCAATGCTCTTTATAACTAAAACATAGTTTTTTCTGTGTTTTATTCTGTCATCATACCTCTGAGCAGGCGATTGCTGGTCCTAGGCCTGAACTCTGATAAAGTAAGTGTGTGTGTGTGTGTGTGTGTGTGAGCACATGTGTGTGTCTTGTAGGTAAGAGTAATGATAGAAATGCCCACCCTGAGAATACAATCCCCCAAAATAAATCACAGTAAATTGCTAGACTTGGTGAAGTACAGGAGAAGCCTGCTTCCTCTCAAAAGGCAAAAGAATGTAAAACCATAAAAATTATAGTTGAGAGAGCTGGGTCTGATGGCAGACATCTGTAATGTCAGCACTAAGAAAGCTGAAACAGGAATATTCTCATGACTTCAAGGCCATCCGAGGCTACATGGGTAGTTTAAAGCCAGTCTGAACTATTTATTGAGACCCTGTTTGAAAACACACACACACACACACTCACACACACACACACACACACACACACACATTGTAATGAACTAGAAATCATATTTAAGTCCAACAGAGCAATGTGCATTTCAGTTTTAACATCCTAGTATATGGAGCTACCTTTGTAAGTAACAACAAATCATGACTCAAATGCTTGAAGAATTTGGTCAACGACTATGATCATGATTGTAGTTTTGTAGTATTACAAAGGAAATGCTTTTATGTCATCTAAACATCAGTAACTAGAAAAAATCAAGAAGAACCTTGTGAAACATATTCTAAGAAAAAAAATTCCTTGGGAACATTGTTCTAAGGATCAGGAACTATGTAAGCTTAATGAAATATTAAAAATAAAGAGCTAAGCAATCTTACAAAAAATCAATAAGCAAGCTGCAAATTTGGATATTTTTAATATTTTTAATATAGATAAGAAGATGGAGGATTAATAAGTATTAGATTCATACAAATTGTATTCTTAAAAATTGTTAAGAGTGGATTAAATAAATCAATGAATACTAATGGTAACTGTCAGAACTAATGATACTAATAAACATAAAAAAGATGCCTATGTTGTGAACCATAAAAGGAATTCAAATACAAATAATGAATTATGATTTCACACATATAAGGATAGCAAAAAATATAGAATAGATAATGATGCTACTGGTAGAAAATTAGGGTAAGAATGCAATTTTGAGCAAATGCAAGAGGTTTAATCTTTTCTGAGAAAGCCTGTTAAATGACAAATGCATACATGCACATAGAATTTCACAATTAGAAATCATAGATAGGTCACTACATTTAGAGATATAAATAAATTCCTGTATATTGTATAATATACCTACTTAAGCATGATTACATGTAGATGGAAGAATATGCAATGGTGACTACTGCTTTTCATATTATTTACACTGGAAAGAGGAAGGGGGGAAAGGAAAGTGAGATGTCATTTGTTTAACCAGTGAAAGAAGCAAATTAGAACAGGCAATACCTCAAAAAGAGGACAAGAAAAACTTACTGAGTTTATTAAAATTTCTTGTTTAAGATAAAAAGATAACAATAATGTCTGTAATTAAGTTATTTTTAACGTATTATTTGTGTATGACCTAATTTAACTGTGCTTAAAATCAATAGAGAACAACATAATATTTCAATATCTTAATAGTTTTTTGTTTCAGGAAATGAAATCCAGAGTAATTTTTATTTTCTTTTATATTAATCATATATTGTAGTCTCTTTTATAATGCAAATCTTATAAAGATACATATATAACTAATTCATATGCATATTATATACTATTAAATAAGGTAAATAATTTTTAAAAATAATACTTTGGTTAGCTAAGTGAAATGAACCCTATTTAAAAAATACTGAGTAAATGGTTAATTTACTGATAAGTTTGTAGAGATATCTAAATTAGGAAATTATGATTGGATACATGTCATGATACTTTAATTAGAAAAATGCTGAAGCCCTACTTAATTTTGACTTCATGGATAGCAAGATTTCTCTACTTGTGAGCAAAGGAAACTAAGAGACTGAATTTTTTTTCATTATTTGAAAATATTCTCAATTGGAATCACTGAGATGGACACCACTCTTACAGATACAAGAACATAAAAGTATTAAAACTGATCACTTAAGGTCTGCCTGCCTGCCAGAAGAGATAAAAGAAAATAGCCATTATTCACTATTGATGGTACAGGGGAAGAAATTCCCAACCTAGTAGATGTCCAGTATGAGTTTGTGTTCTCTAAAATCAAAGAATGAACTTTAGGAACAATGGAGGTTAAGAGCTGCATATATTTATTGAGAAAAGAAAGCTTCTGTCGAGAGAAAGACTTAAGCAGTTCCAAGTGGTTGCCAAAGACTGTCTTTTCTAGGGAATTTTATAGAGCAAAACCACAAAGTGAGGCAGGTCTAAGGTGGGGAAAACATAGGGACTTGCAAAGCCGGCATGAAGTGGGATGACATTGTTGCAGGCAGCTGAGTTAGTTAGAAATATTATAGGCAGTGAGACAGGGCTAGATCCTCAATGGAGGCAGTGCTGACACCTGGCAACTGTGGGGGAGACAGACACCTCCTGCTGTGGGCCAGGTCTCAAGACAAAAGACCAAACAAATACACCCATATCCTGAGGATTAATATTCTAAATAGTTCCCTATCACCCTAAAGAAGCCTGGAGTCAGCATCCCATCTCCCTAGGGAAGAGTCTCTGCTCCTTAAGAATGCCCTCTTTTGTTAAGGAGACTGTCGTTCTTCCAGGGAGCATGTTTGGCCCCTTTATCAAAGATAAGGTGGTTGAGTGAGTTTGTGGTTGTGGTTGTATCTTCCAATCTATTCCACTGATATTCACGTCTGTTTTTATTCCAGTACCATGTTGATTTTATTACTGTAGCTTTGTAGTATAATTTCAAGTCAGGGATTGTGATGCCTCCTGCCTTGCCTTTGTTGCTTAGAATTGCCTTTGCTATTCTAGGTCTCTTCTGGTTCCAGATGAATTTGAGGAGTGATTTCTCTAGATCTATGAGGTATGTTAGTGGTATTTTGATTGGGATTGCGTTGAATCTGTATAGCAATTTTGGGAGAATGGCCATTTTCACAATGTTTCTTCTTCCTATCCATGAACAGGGGATTTCTTTCCATTTTCTGAGGTCCTCTTTGATTTCCTTTTTCAGGGTATTATAATTTTCACTGTATAGGTCTTTTACTTCTTTTGTGAGATTAATTCCTAAGTATTTCAATTTTTTGGATGCTAGTGTGAAGGGTATGGCTTCTGTTAGTTCTCTCTCAGTACTTTTGTTCTTAGTGTATAGAAATGCTATCAATTATTGACTATTGACTTTGTATCCAGCTGCCTTGCTGAATTTATTTATTATATCTAGCAGTCTTTCAATATAGTTTTGGGGGTCTTCTATGTAAAGTATCATGTCTTCTGCAAATAATGATAATTTTACTTCCTCTTTTCCTATCTTTACTCCTTTTATTTCTCTTTCCTGTCTTCTTGCTCTGGCTAGTATTTCCAGTACTATGTTGAATAAGAACAGTGACAGGGGACATCCTTGTCTTCTGCCTGATTTTAAGGTAAAGGCTTTCAGTTTTGACCATTTAATATGATGCTGGCTGTTGGTTTGTCATAGATGGCCTCTATCATATTGAGGTAAAGACCTTCTATTCCAATTCTCTGTAAGGTTCTTATCATGAATGAGTGTTGAAAAACTGGCTATCCATATGCAGAAGGCTAAAACTAGACACATGCCTATCACCATGTACTAAACTAAAATCTAAATGGAGCAACGATCTATATATTAAAACAGAAACACTAAATCTGCTGGAAGACAAAATGGTTAAAAATCTCAAAGATATAGGGGTAGAAAGAGAATTCATGAACAAGAATCAAACTACACGGGAAATACTCCCCAGAATCAATAACTGGGACCACATCTTATTAAAGAGTTTCTGCACGTCCAAAGAGATTTCCAGCAGAGTGAAAAGGAAACCCACAAATTGGGAAAAAATCTTTATGGACAGTCTCTCAGACAAAGGACTTCTGTCTAGAACTTATAAAGAATTAAAAAAAATCAGATCCTCAAAATTCAAAGACCCAATCCAAAAATGGGCATCAGAAATGAATACACAGTTCTCAGATGAAGAAATACGAATGGCAGATAAATACATGAAAAAATGTTCATCATCAGTAGTCATTAGAGAAATGCAAACTAAAATCACACTGAGATTCCATCTCACTCCAGAAAGATTGGCCAAGATAGAAAACAGTACCAACAACAAGTGTTGGAGAGGCTGTGGGGAAAAAGGAACACTTCTGCACTGTTGGTGGGAGTGTAGACTGGTGCAACCACTGTGGAGGCCCGTCTGGAGATTCCTCAAAAAGCTGGGTCTGGAGGTCCCATTTGACCCAGCTATTCCACTTTTAGGCATATTCCCAGAAGATATGAGAATATCATACCACAGTGATATATGTGCACCAATGTTTATAGCAGCACAATTTGTAATAGACAG
>PVJX010023484.1:0-29096 GCA_004027295.1 Dolichotis patagonum | reverse complement strand
GAATCCTGGAAATTGGGGCTTTACACAGATAATGACAGCTCAAAAACCAGACCTTCTCCTCGTGTCCCTTCACTCTAGAAGAGGCCTTCCTCCTTCATGTTTACCTCCTGGTCCTGGAGGATTTAGTGCTCCACCATCACATCTTCACTAACTCAGTTATAAAAAGGATGATCTTGAGATTTTTACAGGTAAATGGAGGCAACTTGAGACCATCCGCATAAGTGAAATAAATCAGACTCACATCTGTAAATACCATGTAATCTCTCTAGTATAAAAAATAATAAAAAAACTGAAAGAGTAATAAGATCCAAAATGTATAATAGGTATTGTAATAATGAAAGGGAAAGAAAGTTCTCTAAGGCATGTAACTGTATATATGTTTAAGTGTGAAACATAGATAACCATACTACTAAGTTTTTATTAGTCCATCAAACAGAGTTCTTTACTGTCATTGTTTGATTGTCCATTTTTTATGCTTTGATTTTGTAACTTGAACAACTACTTCTAAGATAACAACATGTAATTTATCAACTAATGATCTCTTACTGTTTTTTTTGACTAGTCATTTCTTACTTTTTTTATTAAATTCTATATTATTTCTACCTTTTTTCTGATTTGCTTTTTTTCTCTAAATAAAAAAGAAAGATGACAATATATTTTATATGGTGTTTCAAGGAAGAACCATATAAAATAATTTGCTTTAAAATCACATGGATGCTCCTGTAATTCTAGGAGACTGAGGCAGGAGAATCTCAAGTATGAGCCAAGCCTGGACAAATTAGCAAACTGTCTCAAAATGAAAATTAAAAAAGAGCTAGAGAGAGCTCATCTCAAGGATATGGGTTCAATTCCCAATACCACCACCACCACCAACAAAAATCAGTTGGCTGCAAAGGAGACCAGGAAAGAGTCTTTACCCTTTGTAAGCCTGTGTCCAATTAAAAGTGAAGTCTTATTAGTAGGAACAAAGGAGAAATCTGATGCAGAGATACACAAATAACTGTCAGCCTCAGGTACAAACAGAGAAGAAGAGGATGCACAACAGAGTCTTGGGGATGATCAACATTTGAGAGATACACAAAGGACAGGCATCAGAGGAAGGAGATTGGTAAGTCATCACAGAGATCGAGGACTCTCTGGAAGGTCACAGCATACCACAAGGCAAGGGGAGGGTTTTTAAGCTAAGAATGGTTAACAGTGCAAGCTGAGGCCCCCAAACATATGATCATTGGAGATTATTTCAATTACCCCAAAAATGTAAGTCTCGAGAGAACAAAACTTCCTAGGCTTTTATTAATCTTCTGCCTAGGTCCTTACAATGAGACTAAACCCAGTACTCAGACAGACTCTGTCTCGTTAAAGGGGCCATTCTACAAGGATGACATTCTGGAAAGATTCTAGATGGGGTCTCCAGGCCCACTTATTTCCCTCAGCCTCAGTCACACAATTCTGGTACAGTCTTCATGGCTTTGACTTAACCCCCCACTGAACTCTGATAATTTCAGGAGCACAGATACACAGCAAAGAAATAACTAGACCAGACAGTGAGCCACAATAAGAAAAGCTGCTAATTAAATATATATTACAGTGAGGCATTCTGCTAACTGCTTGAAAAATATTTGCTCTCTGTGTGTGTGCACAGTTGTGAATGCCTACATGTTTACAAGTCAGTCTCAGGATTCACTAATCTTCAGCATGCTCTGAGGCAATGTCTCATACAGCTTCTATAACAAAAGACTCTACCCTGGACACAACTAACGTGTATTTAAACATGTATTAAACAACAAACATCTATTTGTCACTACTGGGGGATCCAAAACCCAGGCACCATCGGATTTAGCTTCCAGTGAAGGCTCTTGTCCTGCTTTGCAGATGGCCACCTTCACATTGGCCCTGCCCCAGGCATTGCCTTGATGTTCCCGTGTAAAGACACCCCTAACTGTGCCTCTTCTCAGAAGGGCAGTTGTTCCCCCATGACACCCCCAGTCTCGCGTTCTAATCTCACTCACTGATTATCGCACAAATCCTCCCCTTCTAAATACCATTACACTTGGAATTAGGGCTTCAGCATACAAATTTTGAAGACACACATCCACTCCATTGCAGGCAGATATTGTTATTCTCATCCGCATTTTACAGTGAGGAATCAGAGGGTCAGAGAGGTTAAGTGGTTTGCTCAGGGCAGAGGCCACTGCTTCTCACATCCATTGCTGCCTCTGCATATACTGCTGCCTCCATAGCAACGAGACATTTTAGCAGATTTCTCAATATTTTTAGATACAACTCCTTCCTTCCACAATCCAGTTTTGTCTGTCATGCTCTGGGCTATAATGAGTTGGAAACCTAATTAGTGAGCTGGTTACAATGAGAGTCTACAAAGAGTAGATCTTTATTTTCTCCCCAGTGGGAAGCAATTCAGAGGGACTTGAAGGTCAGGGGTTCTTCAAATCCCTTGGATTCTTGAAGACATCTTGATTATATTATCTGGATAATAATAATGACTAACATCTATTAAGCACTCGTATTTGAAGCATTTAATTTTTTTAAACTCATTTAAATGACTTTATGTTGCAGATGTTATTATCCCTATTCTACAAATGAGAAAATTGAGGAATAAAAAAGTTAAGGTCACTTTCTCAAAAAAAATCAGTTAACAAATATTGGGACTTAAATTTTAACCCAAGCAGAAGGACTCTGGAGCCTACCTGTTGATCACTCTGGTGGAATAGTTCATTTTTTTACATAGATCATTTTTAATGGATTACAAGGAATGGTGGGAGAATGGATTATTTGACAACACAATATGTCTGAGTCTGTTTCCCTCAAAAAACCTACTCTAATGGACCAGTTCCTGACAAATGTCCCCAGAAATTCTGCTTCTCTGCAAAGGGGGGCCACAACCTCTACATCTTCCCAACACAGTGTTTAAGAAGACTCCCCACTTCCTGTGACTTCCTGATTCCTGATGTTAATAAATAGAGGTAATAGGGTCCACCTGTCCAACAACTCATGTGTCATTAGCTGGAGCTATTTTCAGTTTGAAGGCAGCAATTCCAGCTGCAAGACTGACCAATCTTCTGGGGTGGGAAAGTGACATATTTGAGAGCTCAGTGGGGAAAAATAGCTTTGAAATCATTCAGGTCAATGAGGGATATGCAGATGGGGTGCAGCAGAGTGTCACAAGTTCCTCATTCCATCAATACCTCAACTGAGGCTCCAAACCTCTTGCTTGGAGGACAGGTGTTCATGTTGAAAGGCATATAAAAGAAATTTAAAAACACATGGCCTCCTCCCTCCATGAGCTAATGATCCACCCTAAATATCAACTACCACAGTGCTGCAGGATTTTCATGCAGAGAGACAGTGATATAGGGGAAAGAAACCTTCAACCTGTGAGATGCATGGTACGAGTTCATGTTCTCTAAGATCAAAGAATGAATTCTGGGAACAACAGAAGCTAAGAGCAAGATACATTTATTGAAAGAAAGAAAGCTTCTGTCTGAGAGAGAGTCTCAAGTGGGTTGCCAAGGACCTTGTCTTTTCTTGGGATTTTATAGAGCAAAATCCCAAGCTGAGCTGGGTCTAAGGTGGGGAAAAATGGTAACTCACAAGATGAGCATGAAGTGAGACAACTATGGTCAACCAATAAGATTAATTGCTCAGGTAAAACTGATTAAATAAGGGACAAATGGGTAAGAGAATCCTGTAGCAAGCAGGCATGAATATAGCGCAGGGCCTTTGTCTGTAGGGCTTGGGTTAGTGGCTCCTTCTGGGCTTCCTTAGGGTGATAGCGACCTAGTTAGAATATCAATCCCTGATGTTTATCCTTAGGACGTGGGTGCATTTGTTTGATCTTTTGTCTTGAGGTCTGGCCCACAGCAGAGGTGTCTGTCTCCCAGACAGTTGGTAGGTATCTGGGCTTCTGCACTGGCTCCTTTCAGGCCCCAGCCCTGTCTGCTGCCTGTAATATTTCTGACTCAGTTGCCTGTAATGGGACATCAAGGCCTTTTTCCCGGGAAGCAGCTTTATTTGTGCCGGCACTGACTCTTCGGATTTGTATCCAAACGCTGAGGCCAAATGTAGTTACACACTTTCATACAATTTTTGTCTCTTGTTCTCCTTTATATGGGCATACACTAATATTTTTGCAGTCTTCTTGGGCATACATTAACATTCTGCAGTGTGGTCGAGTATGATTTATGTTACAGAGTTACAACAGAACTACACAAGGGACTACAAGGCTAATGCAGTATATTATAAAAGTCTACACCTTGATGGGTCAGGAGGGGCCCTGTCACATTCCTTCTTTCAGTGCTCAGACCCCACTCTATTTTGGGTCAGGGAGCATCATTCTGGACCTGAGGTTTATATTTCCATAACATCATCATATGTGCAGTCATTTTTCTTTTGACCATCATCTCAATGAGGCTGGAGATGGAATGTATAACCAAAGGCAGGCAGGTCCAAACAGGTTCCCCAAGTCAGGAGTATAATACCTATGAGGATTTTGATTCTCCTGAGAGTTGAAAAGCGCCCTCCAAACAGTTTCTCAAGGACTCAACTTTTCCAGGTCTGGTTTGGAACATGAACAATTTTTCACATTTGATCTATAAACTCATCTGTGTCCTTTCTCTCACTATCTACTTGTAGGCAGCAGTTGGCTTGGTCGAATTTCCCACAAATCCCTCCCTCAGAAGCAAGCAAATAATCTAAGGCACACTTGCCCAAACCACTGACAGGAAAGAATCTGAGAGTCCTGAAGTGCGGAGACATTGTATGTCTTAATATTTTGATGGGGTTCAAACCCTTGAATGAAAACATGAATATTAATAGTGAATTTCAGCCATATGTTAACCAAGTGTGTGTGGAGACAGGTGATACTAAGTTTTTCTTCATTATATCTTGATCCATTTAAAAATGTTAAAGCAAAAATTACGATAACATTTTTAAATAAATAGGAAAAGTAGATCAAATGAAATACAATGAAAAACTTCTTGTCTGTTTTAGCTTCAACTTCCTCAGTATTTCTGTGAATACTATAGCTAAACTAAATAAACACTCTTCATATAATCCACAAGACCTGTGGATACTTGTTAAACAGAACTGAAGATGGTGATTGGGCAACTTTTATTCCACTGCCTATCCTTTTTTAAAAATTGGATTGAAGCAGATTTCTTGATGATAAACAAAAGTTCTAGAAGCAAAATAGCACCAAAGAAAGGAAATATAAATCAAATATCTGAATAATTTTCAAACAGGGCAATTAGCCCCTGGAAATAGAGAACTATCAATCTTTTAAAACTATTATAGGGGCTGGAAATTTAGCTCAGTGGCATAAGCACCTGCCTTGCAAGCATGGGGTCATGAGTTTGATCCCTGGTACCATTAAAATGAAATAAAATAAAACTACTGTGAAGTTTTACTGAAACTAATGATCACTATTGAAGATGAACATACAGAATATTATTTGAACTTGCCTTTCCCTAAGTCCCAGTCTGCTAGTGAAAATGTTATTGGTGTTGAAAAATAAATTATATTGATATACTATTAAAAATATTTGGAGGTGAAAATGCATGTGAAGTAATATAGAGAAAAGGCAGAAGATAAAACTTCAAAATATATTAAATGCTTTCTAGTTAAAACAGGTTCAAGGAATATCTTCACTTTCAGCTAAAGAAGGTAGATTGAGGATATGTATTCAACTCACCTCTTTTTCTAGCAGTATCTAAAATTATAACACAGGACAATTTTAAGTCACAAACTCAAAAATATGGAGAAGATAATATATCTTATAAAGTATTGCATCATTCACTTTTCAGCAGGTGCTTTGGTATTGTGTGTGCAGAAATTGTCATTATGTCTGACTACCTTGTTTCTATTGTGAAAATAGAATGAAAATTTCTCCAAACTGATCACTTAACACCAAGGCTTAGAAATGGTTGATTAGCTAAAAGCTTCACTTTTCAGGTAATAGCAGTAACAACATCACATCTCTCCACCCTTAAACATTTTGCCTCCTGAGATTCTTCTCTGATTAGCCCTGCAAAATTCATCAACATCTGTTTCTAGGTGACAAAGTCACACATCTGGCAAGAGGCGAGTTTATAGAGACATGGGCAATGTTGCTCTTATTTGACTAAACAGAAGATCCATTCTAACCACCTGTCATTTAGCAGCAGACAAAGTCATCATCCCAGGATTAATACAAAGAAATCTGTTTCTATTTTTAAACTGGCCAGATGCATATCTTTGCCTCTAACAGGAACAGTGTCTTCCATACAATCTAATAAACACTAAAAGATCCACTGACATCTCACACATCGTTGCCTTCAAAGGGTCTGAATTTAGATGCAGGTCTTTTGTCTTCTGTCACGATCATCATTAATGGAAGTCAAAGACAGACCATTGGACAGTGCTTTTTTGTTCCTGTGGGTCTGCTGTATAGTGTCCCTAGCCTGATGTGAAGAAGATCCATCAAAGACATCACGCTTCCACAGTTCCCTGCCTTGTCTGTGCCCTTTCTTGTCTGCTGTTCTCCGAGAGATCTGAGGCTCATGTCTGGCTTTATTCTTCCCCTCATTATCTGCCATTCTGCTCTCGTCCATCGCTGACTGGGGCTGCTCTTTGTTCTTTGGTGCTTTGCCTTTCATTCTCAGAGCCAAATATCAATCCTGCTCACACTGTTCCAAATGTCTAGAATCAAAAGTCACATTAGCGATTCTTTCTCAATATGCTGTCCATTTTTAAAGTTTTTTATTTACATTGACTCTTTTTCACATTTAAAAAAGATACACTTCTGCTTCCAGGGGCAGGCACTCTTTGATTCTCCAAGAGACGGAAGAAAATGCTGCTGGGTACTGCAGGATCATATTTAACAGCACATATGGGTTTGACTTTCACCTTGCCTCATCTTCATTCGATCATTCATATTTAATGGTACACATACTTGACTCCTTGACTTTTCAAAAATCTCATATGCTGAATGATGCACAAATTAGTTTCATATTCCATTATCCAGCCACTTGTTATTATTCATCAGCATTGGCTGAGCTATCATTGTCACCTAGTCCTCAGCTTTCAAAAGATTTAAGCTTCTCTTCATGTATAATATAGCTGTGTTATTTATCATTCTCTGTCAGTAATTCTTCTTTCTAGCAGTACCAGCTCTGCAGTCATAGAACATCTGGATCAAACTTCTCAGGAACCAGAATGGATACCAAGGTTAACTTCAATAGAACTCACCAGTTGCAAGATCAAATTCTTGTCCTGATAACAAGATAATGACATCTCATCACTAAACGGTGTCATGATAATTACTTAATGCCTGCAGTGCCTATGGATGAGAACTACCAATTGCATCCCCAGGAACATTTCATGAGAACAGAACCAGGTCTTGAAGAAAACAAGGTTCTGCTTAATTAGGAAACTCCTCAGCCCATGCTTTTGGTGGAGCAGGTGCTAGCAACAGTCATGAGTTTCCAGGTTCCTGTCAGGGCAGACTGCCAGAAACTGGCTCCTGCATGGTTCTTGCAGTGCTGCCTTTTTTAATCTGGAGAGTTGATCCTCTGTATTCACTGGGCTTCACTCCTGAACTGAAAACTCACTCACAGACACACACACACACACACACACACACACACACACACACACACGGGTCATCAACATTCACACAGACTTCTTAATGGCATCAGACTCAGAATAAATAGGCTAACTCAGCACAGGTTAGAGCACAGAACACGTGTAATCAGAGTGTGCCCCAGGGGTACCAGCAAGCAGCAAGGTGTCCTTAGACAAAGAGTCAAACATTTTCAACTTGTGGCTTCCAGTCTTGCATTTTACTATCTCTTGGCATGTCTGCATATGAAGATCTAATTAGGAAATGAAAAGGAAACAAGACAGAGTCAGCGCATAAGATACCCTCAGATTTAAAATGGCTATATATCACTTAGCACAAATCATGGTTCCAAAAACATAACTTCCTCCATTTGACAAAAGAAGAAAATGCAAAATTAAGGGAAGAGAACCAAAACACTGATTTTATAAAACAGTCAAGACCCTGCAGGTGGGAAGGAACCTTGTCTAACCCTTGCCAGTGTTCAGCAATCATTTGCTGGACTGGAGTCCTTGTCACAAACTGTATTTTTGTAGCCAAACTCCATTAATAATAAGGAAAATAACATTCATAAGTGGATCAACAAAGAAGAAAGTTTTGTATCCCCTCAATGCTATGGAAAAGGCAGGTGATCAGCAGATAGTGAGTGAAGGGAGGGATGAGTAAACAATGAACACAGTAGTCCTACGGTGACCTCAGCCCTCCGGCAGTGCCTCACCTAGAGAACAGCTTTGGCCACAATGAGACACTGTGTCCTGATGCTGTTATAAAGCTGAAATTTACTACCACTAACATGGATTTTTTTGTTTTATGCTTAGAGTATTTTTACAAGACAGGAGCATCTCCTCTGGCCTTTTTCTCCCTTAAAGAGTTATTTTGGTTTGTATTCACCATTTACAAGGTAGCAGACACAGCTATTGCCACAAATTTCATATTGTGCTACACAGAAGGACTTGTAGTATGTGGTATCATGGGACCACATTTTGCCTTAATAAAACACAGCACTGCAAAGCATGATATTCACTATAATCTAATTAAATACAGTGCCAAGGAAAATATGTCACCATGAAGGTGAAACACACATGCTATTTCCTCCTTCTTCCTATGCAAGGGGCAGCTAAAGCATCATTCAGCAAGAGGGATCAAGATGGTAAAGTTCTGCAGCTTCCCAGCAAGACAAAAGGAAAAAGAAGGTGAATGTATATGAAAAAGGATAAAGAAGAGAAATATGAAGAAGGGAAAGATATAACAAGTGATAAGTGCTATTCCAATTATTTTTTCCTATGTAACACAAAATATCAGATAATTTCCAAACCAGATTTCAGAGAAGTAGAAAATATCTCTGAGCAGTGTGTAAAAGACAAAAGTAAATACTAGTCATCTGCTTTTACCCATGTTACTAGGGGCCCTTACTGGTTTAAATAGCCCCCAGTAGTAAATATGTATTTGGTTGCTTCCCTTCACGTGACAACACACAGTTACGACAAAAGCTGTCTCTAAGCGTCCAGATGCATGGGCATCTAGTCCTGACCACAGCTGTAATTGCCCGGAGCCTCCTGGTGTCAGTTTCCCCTCAGCAGCTTTTCTAAATGATGAGGAAACCGAGTTTAAGTATCAATGCTAACATGCCAGCATTCAAGTCTACCCAACCTTATTTCTGTCCTGTCTATGCACTCTAAACCTTTCTTAGGGTCAGTAGAATCGAGATCTCACAAAGCAGGTGCATCAGTCAGTTTACTAGATAGACAGATAGAACATGTGATATACAAATACATAAGAAATTACAAGATTGGCTTACAATGGTCAGCCACAAAGTCAGATGAAGGAGCATGCAGAGGGTGCTGCACACTGGAGGCTGCAGTGTCCTGTGCAAGTCCGTATCAGAGCTCAATGAGTTTGCAGTGGAACACTGAAGAATCTACAATGGAAGTCTGAAGAGTCCCAGGTGAAAGCTGGCAGTCTGTGCCAGAAGCCAGGAGATGACATCCAAGCGGAAGGTGAAGACTGCGCTCCTCTGAAGAAGCAGCGTTCAGCCCCTCCTCATTTACCTTTTGTTGTATGCAAGCTTCTTCCCTGGGGTGAGCAGCAGTCACACCATTTCCTCTACTGTTCTTTTGCACAGGCTGAAAATTTTACAAACTAAGGACTCTGGCGCCCAGCTGAATCACTCAGTTAAACTTCTTACCTTCTCAGATTGACACAATCCACAATATCCTAGAATGATAACCCCAGGATGCAGAACTGCTGAGTCCTGTAATTAAGCTTCTAGATTTCTCAAGTTGACACAATGTATAAACCATAACAGCAAGTGTATATAAATGTAGGATACTAAACAACACCCAAGAAATCTAAGCAACATTCCTCTCTTACCTTTACAAAGATGCTTTGCTGAAATTCAAGGAGCAAATGACAATCCTCCTTTGACAAACAACTCCAGTTAACTCTGAGATAGTCCTCGGGTCCCTTTCTCACTTTTGCATTAGACATCACACACCTCTGTCTTCCAGAAAAAGAAGAGGAAAGTGTAGTGCTGCCTTGTGTCCATGACCACCTGAGAAGAATCACTGGGTGAGACAGAAGATGCAAGCTTCAGGTCTAATCTTGGCCATCTCTTAATATTGTACAAGAGAATGTGTCTAAACAACTCTTTTTTAAAAAGTGGAGTCATTCATAACCTACTTGATTCATCTTTGAGCCTCAGCTCAAGTCTCAGATAGGGAAAGTTCCAGTCAACTTGGTTTTACTTTTTAAATATTTATTTATTTATTTATTTATTTATTTATTTATTGTTGCTATTCAACCTACCAGTTACTTAAAACAGATATCTAGAATACAATCTCAATTTCTTCTCTTCTAAATTCCAGTCCATCAGCAAGTCTTGTAACTCTTCCCCGCGCTCTACACCCTCTAGCCACAGAAGCCTCCTTTTGTTCCTCATTAGAAAAGCCATTTCCATCCCTGAGTTTTTATACTCACCTTCCCATCTGCCTGACTACTCCACAGCACTTTTTGTCATTTAGGTTGCAATTCAAAAATGCCCATCGCAGTGAGGCCATCAAACTCCCCAGCAATCGTTCCTAATAAAAGATACAAAATGAGAAGCAGTGATTTATTTGGGCTAATTGTTTTGTTTTTTTTTTTGTTTGTTTTGGGGGTTTTTTAGGATAAATATGTTGGGTTATAGGTTTTTCCAGGAGGTTTAAGAAGGAACAAAGGAAGAGTACAATATGAGAAAAGAGAAATAGAAAACAATGTTTTCCAATTTTTATTAGTACATGTTTGTAGCACATAATGTTTAGATGCCTCATGTGGCATTGGTACATTACATACTATGTCTTAACTCCTTTGCTCCTCCCCTTTCCTCTCTTCCCTCCCTGGACCTTCCATCTCTTGATCCCTTTCACTTTGGGGAAAGATCTATCTCCCCAATCCCTGTATTTATCTTTTATTTTGCTCTTTGTTTATCATTTAGGTTTCTCATACAAGAGAAAACATGCTATATTTAAAATTACGTGTCTGATTTATTTCACTTAGCACAATGGTATCAATGTTTCATCCATTTTTCTACAAATTCTTCAAGTCTGTCTCTCTTCACAGCAAAATAGTACTCCATCTTGTGTTAATACCACATTTTCTTTACCTAGTCATCTATTGATGGGCAAATAGGCTGCTTCTAAAATTTAGCTCTTATGAATTATGTTGCCATAAAGAAGGATTTGTGTGTGTATTACTATAATACAATGTCTTTAAATTTTTTGGAAAGACCTGGCAGAATAGCTGAATCAAAAGGCATTCCTATATTTAGTATTTTGAGGAAACTGCATACTTATTTTCCTACAGACTGCACCAGTTTACATTATCACCAACAAAGTAGAAGAGATCATTTTTCCCTGTAGCCTAGCCAGCATTTGTTGTTGTTGTTATTATTGTTATTATTTTGCATTTTTGAGACATGGTCTCATTATGTTGTTCTGACTGGCCTTGAGCTCACTTTGTAGCACAAGCTGGCCTTAAACTTGCAGCAATTCTCCTGCCTAAGCTCCCTGAGTGCTGGTGTGCTCCACCACCATTCCCAGCTATTATTTGGTTTATTGATGATAGCCATTCTTTCTGGGGTAGGAAAGAATCTCAGTGTTGTTTTCATTTGCATTTCTCTAATGACCAATGATGTTGAATATTTCTTCATGTATGCATTGGCCATTTGCACTTCTGTGACTCTAACTAATGATGTGAAAAATTTTTCTACTCATCCTACTTGCCCATTTTTTGATTGAATCTTTTATATGGGGAGGATATGACATTATTTTTAGTTCTTTATATATTCTGCACATTAGTCCTCTGTCTGAGAAATAGGTTGTCTTTTCACTGTTAACTATTTCTTTTTCTATGCAGAAGCTTCCTAATTTGATATGATCCCATATCTTGAGTATCAGTACTATTTCCTGTGCAACCAAAGCTCTGTTCAGAAAGGTCTTGCCTACTACTATGACTATAAGAATTTTGCCTATTTTATCGTTCAGCAGGTAAAGTGTTTCTGTTTTAACATTTAGTTCTTTGACTTATTTTCATTTTAGCTTAGTATATGGTGAGAAGTATGGGTCTAGATTCAATCTTTTGCAGGTAAATGACTAGTTTCCATTCAATATATGTAAATCAATACATGTAATACATCACACAAGTAGAAGAAAAAAATCACATGATTATCTCAATAGACACCAAAAAAGCCTTTGAAAATATCCAACATACTTTCATGATAAAATAACTAAAGAAAATAGATACAGATAACCTTACCTCAACTTGATAAAAGTCATTTATGAAAAAACTACCATCAACATCAGTATTACATGGGAAAATACTGAAAGTCTTCCCTCTAAAATCAAAAACAATACAAGGGTGTGCAATATGCTGCTGTTACACACAGTATTTGGAACATGAGCAATAGCAATTAGGCAAGAAAAGAAATAAAAGAGGTATGTACAGGAAAGGAAGAATACAAATTACTATTATTTGCAGATAACATGACCATCTACAAGAAGACCCAACAATCCACCAAAAGACTCTTAGAATTAGTAATTAAATTTAGCAATGTAGCAGGATATAAAGTCAAGCCATGAGAATCAATAACATTCATGTAAACTAATAAGGAACCCATTGGGAAAGAAACTAAGATAAAAACACCATTCACAATCACACAAAGAAAATTAAATACTTAGGAAATAACCTAACTAAAGAAGTAAAAGTCCTCAAAAATGAGAAGTACAGTCATCTGGCAAATGAAATCAAAGAGGACATCAGAAAATGGAAAGATGGACTTCTGGAAAGGTGGTGGAGGAGTAAGAAGCAGAGAAAACAGCATTTCTGAGTGATATTATCTAGACATGGGGAACATCATTAGGAAGACAAGAAGGAAGGAAATGGGTCCCTTACCGAAGAAGAGTCTGAAGTCTCATTTGAAGCCCACAGAAAGAGTAAAGAGAAAAACTTCAATGAAGAAGAAGGTGGTAGCTGGTGGCGCCTTCCAGATTTACTGCATGACGGGAGCTGCTGGAACCTTGGAACACACTCTCACGGTGACAGTGGTGGCTGGCAACCCTGGAGGCCTCTGCAGAAAGACTCAGCAGTGGGGAGGAGCAGTGGATGTGGAGGACTGTGCTGGCTGGTGGTGAGTGCCGAGGACCTGTTCCTTCCATGAGAGGAGAGATTGGCCAGGTCCCGAGAACCAGCAGTGTGGTCAGCTTCCTCCAGCAGATCCTAGCTGGGCGCAGACCCATGAAAATTGCTTGGATTGCAGTGAGTCTGGTCTAGGGGCAGACCTGCTAAGGTTGTCTGCCACTGTATCATAAAGCAACTGCTGGCTGTGGGGATATGGTGGCATGATTTGGGATGCTGGCTCCACAGGCTGTCTACTGGTAAATCCAGAGGCAATCTTGGACGTGGACCACATTGTTTTGTTTTATTTTGTTTTGTTGTTTTTGTTTTTCTTTACTTCTTTCCTTGTTTGTTTGTTTTTTATTTCTCTTTCTCTCTGGTTTTTTTTTTTAGTGTAAGTGGGGTTCTTGACTTCCTTGTGGGTGTGGCTTTATTCTGTTACACCTTTTATCTCTCCCAGGTCTCTTATCTCTCAATGTTCTGCATCAGTTTCCCCAAGTTGGTGGGATCCAATTTTGTCTTCCAAATTGTAATCTTCTTCTCTTTTTCCACTTTTCTGTTTTCTGTGTAATCCATTTTGAATCTTAACTCTTGAGGACAGAATTGATATATTACAGACATATATTGTATATAATGTTTTCATTCTGTTGAAAAGATATGAAAAGACACTTAAAACACAAAGTCAGACATTCAGTTCACCAAAGGCATCAATGAGGCTGGAAAATCCAAAAGCCCCCTACCAGGACTCTCTGAAGTGGTAACAAAGCAATCAATGAGGCTCTGGAAAAAAGGAAATCAGAAATAATCTCTGAAATAACTACAGAGATTACCAAAATACAGACCGCGCTTAGTGATGTTAAAGCAGACATAGACAAAAAAAAATGAGCTTAAGCAAATTATGGAAGCACAATATAGGAAACAGATGGGATCCATAAAGCAGATTGAAGCAGATATCCAGTGGAATAAAAACTCCACTGAAAGTATTGAATGCAGGGCCAGGGATTTAGCTCAGTGGCTTAAGCGCCTGCCTGGCAAGCGTGAGGTCGTGAGTTCGATCCCTGGTACCAAAAAAAAAAAAAAAAAAAAAAAAAAAAAAAAAAAAAAAAAAAAAAAAAAAAAAAAAAAAAACTAGAAAGTATTGAATGCAGATTAGAGCAATGTGAAGGCAGGATCTCATATACTGAAGACAGACTGCAGTTAGTGATGAGGAAAAGAAAGATTTTTCAAAACTACCAAGGGAACATGAGAATTCAATCCAGCACAAGCTAGATGAGACAAAGAATAATTTAAGATTAATTGGAATTAATGAACAAGCAGGAGATAGCACAAATGACATTAAAACATCTTCATGGACATCAGACAGAGAACTTTCCTGGTAGAGAAAAAGAATTTGACATACAAAGAAGTGAGGCATATAGAACTCAAATTAGCAATGATAAAAAGAAATCCAAATCCACGCATATCATAATTAAGATTCCAGAAATTCAACACAAGAATAGAATTTTATAAGCTCTTAGGGAAAAGAAACAAATCACTTATAAAGGAAAGCCCATCAGAATGACAGCTGATTTCTCAACACAAACTCTCTAGTCAAAGAGAGTTTGGAGTAAAGTACTCCAAAATCTAAAGGAAAAAACTTTCAACCCAGATTAATGTATCCTGAAAAACTATCTTTCAAAATTGATAGGAAATAAGATATTTCCATGACTAAGAACAACTGAGGAAATTTAGGGCAATCAAACCAGCACTCCAAAATGTCCTGAAGGACATTCTAGAAAAAGATAATAAGGATTACAAAACCACAAACCCAAACAAAAGAAATTCATCAGGCAAAGCAAACAATTAGAGGGAAAGGAAAAAGAAGAAAAAAAGAGAAGGGGAGCCAATAATAGGAAAATAACATGACAAGTATAAATCAATATATATCACTTTTAACTATTACTGTTAATGGTCTCAATTTACCAGTTAAAAGACACAGATGGGTAGAATGAATCAAGAAGCATGATCCCACAATACACTGTATATAAGAAACATTTAAAGAAGGTTACTGCATCCTGTTGAACAGAATAATCAAACAGGAAGAGATAACAATCATAAACATATATGCTACAAATATTAGTGCATCCATTTATATAAAACAATTATTAATGGATGTGAAAAATCTAATAAGCCTTAACACAGTTGTACTGAGAGACCACAATATCCCACTGTGACAAACACATAGATGAAATAGACCAAAAAAATCAATGATGAAATAATAGAATTAAATCAAACTTTTGAGCAAATGGACTTAGTAAATGTCTATAGAGTGTTCCACCTCACAACATTGGAATACACATTTTTGTCAGTTGCACATGGGACAGTCTCCAAAGTAGACCACATACAAGCTCATAGAACATGCTTAAGTAAATATAAAGTAACTGAAATTATCCCATGCACACTATCAGATCACAGTGCAATGAAATTGGAAATCCATACCAAACAAAACCAAAAGAATTTCATCAACACATGGCAATTAAAAAGCACCTTATTGAGTAATCAATGGGTTACAGATGAAATTAAAAAAATAAATCAGATGCTTATTAAAGTTCAATGATACTGACAGTACAACATACTGGAACTTGTGGGATGCAATGAAAGCAATCTTAAGCAGGAAATTTATAGCAGTAAATACTCATATCAGGAAAACAGAGCAAGCACATATAAACAACTTAAAGTTGAACCTAAAACTTTTAGAAAAAGAAAAGCAGGCTAAACCAAAATCTCATACAAGGAGAAAATTATAAAGATCAGAGCAGAAATGAACACTCCAGAGACTAAAAAACAATGCAGAGTCACTGACTGAAAGAGTTGGTACTTTGAAATATTAAATAAAATTGACAAACCCTTGACTAATCTTATAAAAAAAAGAACGAAAAGACTCAAATGTATGAAATTAAGAATGAAAAGGTTGAAATTACAACCGACCTGTGGAAATAAAAAAAAATCATCTATATTTACTTTGAAAACTTATATTCTAACAGATAGAAAAGGCAGAAGAAATGAACGGATTCCTAGATACATGAATTACCAAACCTGACTCAGCAAGATATAAAAATCCTAAATAATGCAATATCAATAAATGAAATCAAATATATAATTAAAAATCTATCAAAAAAGAAAATCTCAGGCCCTGGTGGATTCACTGCTGAATTCTATGAGAAATTTAGTGAAGAATTAACAACAAACAACACTACATCTCCAACTCTTTAATGAAATTGAAAAAGAAACAATATTCCCAAATTCATTCCTGGAAGTAAGCATTACTCGGATTCCAAATCCAGCTAAGAAAAAGAATTACAGGCCAATCTTCATAATGAACAGTGATGCAAAAATCTTCAATAAAATGTTGCAAACATTTTGCAGCTAATTGTCAAGAATATTGTACATCATAATCAAATGGGATTCATCCCAGGGATTCAGGGATGGTTCTGAATATGTAAATCCATAATTGTAACACATAATATTAACAGATACAAGAACAAAAATCAAATGATCATCTCAATAAATACATAAAAAACTTTTGGCAAAGTCCAGCACCCATTCATGATAAAAACCCTATAGAAAATTGGAATAGATATCCTCTATCTCAATGTGATAGAAGCCATCTGTGTCAAACCAACAGCCAACATTATAATAAATGGACAAAAATTGAAAGCTGTTAGTCTTAAATCAGGAAAAAGACAAAAATGTTCACTGTCTCCACTCCTATTCAATATATTCCTGGAAACTATAGCCAGAACAGTTAGACAAGAGAAAGAAATAAAAGGAATAAAGATAGGAAAGGAAGATGTTAAATTAACATTATTTGCAGATGACATGACACTTTACTTAAAAGACCCCAAAGGTTTCATTAAAAGATATCTAGATTTAATAAGCAAGTTGGTTACACAGTTGACACTCAAAAATCAATAGCCTTTTTGTATATGAATAACAAATTCACCGAGAGAGAAATCATGGAAACTATTCATTTTACAATAGCATCCCAAAAAATGAAACACCTAGGAATCAATCTAACAAAAGATGTAAAAGACTTCTACATTGAAAACTAGAGTACTCTGTAAAAGAAGATTGATGAGAATATTAGAAAATGGAGAGATATCCTGTGCTCTTGGGTAGGAAGAGCCAACATAGTGAAAATGGCCATGCTTCCAAAACTGTTACACAGATTCAATGCAGTTCCAATCAAAATTCCAATAGCATATCTTACAAAATTAGAGAGAATAATCCTAAAATTAATTTGGAATCATAAGTGACCTAGAATAGAAAAGGCAATTCTAGGAAACAAAAGCAAGACATCACAATCCCTTACTTGAAGTTATACTACAAAGGTACTGTGATAAAATAAGCATGGTACTGAAATAAAAACAGACCAGAAGATCAATGGAATTGATTAGTAGATATAACCACAACCACAAACTCACTCAGCCACCTTAGCTTTAACAAAAGTGCCAAACACACTCACTGGAAGAAAGATAGTCTCTTTAATGAAAGGTGTTAGACAAACTCTCTTTCCACACACCAAAGATTAAAACTGGACTGAAATCTTTCACCATGTACTAATCTAAAATCAGAATGGATTAAAAATCTTAATATTAAAATAGAAACATTAAATCTATTGAAGGTAGGGTAGGTAAAACTCTTGAAGACATTGATGCAGACAAAGGCCTTATGAATAAAACCAAGGGTGCACAGGACTTATTGCAAAGAATCAAAAAATGGGATCTCATCCTATTAAAAATCTTTTGCACTGCAAAAGAAACCACCAACAGAGTGAAGAGACAACCCACTATGTAGGAGAAAATGTTTTCCAACTGTTCCTCAGATAAAGGATCATTATCGAGAATGTGTAAAAACTAAAAAAAAAAAAAAAAAAAAATCAGTCCACCCAGAATTACAGACTCAATCTAAAAATGGCCATCTGAGATGAACACACACTTCTCAGATGATGAAGTCAAACGGCAAATAAATACATGAAAAAATGTTCAACAGTGCTGGCCATTCAAGAGATGCTAATTAAAACAGCACTGAGATTTCACCTCATACCAGAAAGAATGGCTAGTACAAAGAAATCATCCAATAACAAATGCTGGAGGTACTGTGGGGAAAAAGCAACTCTTTAGCACTGTTGCTGGGAAGGCAGACTAGTGCAACCACTATGGAAACCAGTGTGTAGATTCCTAAAAAAAAAAAAATAGGATTGAGAGTCCCATTCAACCCAGCTTTTCTCTTTCTGATTATCTTCCTAAAAGAATTTAAAACATCATACCACAGCAATACATGTGTACTCATGTTTGTAACAGAACAGTTTATAATAGCCAGATCTTGGAAAGAGCCTAAGTGCCCACTGACTGAGGAATGGATAAAAATGAGATGCTATTTCTACACAATGAGATACTATTCAGCCATAAAGAATGATAAACTGGACATTTTTATAGGTAAATGGATGCACCTTGAGAACATACTTATTAGTGAAATAAATGTCACATATGCATAATCATCACATTGCTTCATTAACATGATAAGGAAAAAACAGATATTTTGTCCCAGAGAATGACTTCAGCCAAGCAACAGCTCAGGGAACACCTGTTTCACTTTAACTAACCCACTGTGAGCCATTTTGAGTTGACTTTTGGATGTTTTAAGAAATATCTGATGTGTTATAAGATGTGGGTTTTTTGCATATGGGATGTCCAGTTGTTCCAGTATATTTATTGGGGGAGCAATCCTTTCTCCACTTAATTGTTTTGGCATCTTTGCCAGAAATCAAATGTCTGTTATGTGAGTATCTATTTAGAGACTTTATATTGTTACTTTGGTGGTGTGTCTCTCTTGATATCAATGCCATTTTTTCATGGTTAGTGTAACTTTGTGATAAGTCATGGGACTGGGGAGGGTTGGAGCTCTAATTATGTTCCCTTATCAAATTTGTTTAGACTATTATGAGTCTTTTTTATTGTTACAGACATGCAAGAATCAAAATGTTAAACTATATGAAAAATGATGTTGACAGTTTGATAAGGGATTGTGTTTTCTGATCTTTATTATTTTATTCCATTTGTTTTTTGTTTCATTCTGTCTTTTATTTTTAATTAAAAAATGGAAAGATATTGTCTGTTTCTGGAGAGGCAGAACGATTATAGTGAAAATAGACATACCTTTAAAGTTGATATACATATTTAACACTATCTCAATCAAAATGCCAAAAGCATTCTGCACAGAACTGGAGAAAGTACTCCTGAAATTCATATGGAGTAAGAAGAAACTCAGAATATCAAAAGCACTCTTGCATAACAAGAAACAATCAACTTTTAAGAGTAAAGAGTAATAAATAATATTAAATAAATAAAATAAACATTCCACATCTATATTTTATTGAAAAATAAGAACATGAGAAAAAATGAAGAGAAAATATATAAAAGAAAGACAAATAAACATGAAGCATTCTAGAGTGCAAAAAGCTGGAGAAAAATGCAGTGGCTGAAGAGAAATGTAGCACCACCAGTGGTCCCAAGAGGTTGTTACCAGATGGATTTCCCAGACAGAAGATGCAGGAGAGAAACTGAAATTGGGATATTTAACAGAGAGAGTGTGGGGTTAGAACCATTGAAATGAGAATGTATATGATTATCACTAGAGAGGAGTTAGTATTTCACCTACTCAAGAGGTTCTGTGGAGCTAGATTGGCCTCTTTTGAGTTGCCCTACATTGGACCAAGAGAGCCAGGTCCTTATTCTCAAGTGTCAGTCACTGGAAGGAATCATGCTCCAAGGGGCACAGTTTTATTTTTCTGAGCCATCTACAGAGAGCATTGACCACAAAGGAGTCACTTATTTTTTCCCCTTCTCTTATCTTTTCTCTTCTTAATTTTTATGCATATAAAGGAAGTATGTGTATAGTTTCCAATTTTTCTCCTTATATATGCTTTTGAGCTGAAATATAGTATCATTGGGAGAACAATTTGCATTTTTTCCTCGCTATTTTGTCCCAGGATATCCTGGATTAAAACAAACTCACATGATAGACACTCAATAAGCAGGCTTGGAGAATCAACACGGAAATCAGACTGACATCCAGGACCTCTTATGGTTGAGCCAATTATACACAGCCATTTCTCCCTATGCTAATCTGTGTTAACATAACTGCCCACCTTTTCCTTGAATTAGTTAATATACATGTCTTAGTGGGTTTTTTGTTTTTTTATTTTCTTCCTTTGGAATTCTGTATTGTTGCTACCCTTTTTTCTGTTTTGTTTGTTTGGGTTTTTTTCTCTTTAAATAAAATTTTTTAAAGCATAAGAAATAAAAAAAATGCTTACGCACATATAACTTATGTTATTTTAATTTTTTTATAAAAGTAATAGCTCAGTTTATTAATTTTTCTAAGGACTTTTAGGTAACTGTGATAATTAGAACTTTTTCAGGCTCCCTATTAGAAGATTTAGCTTCTTGGGATTTTAGTGCTGTTGACAAAATAAACTAACGCCACTAGGGAATTCTAAATGAGGACAAGCAAACTCAAAAGTAAGATAACAACAAAATGAAAGCTAACAACAAAGCTAAAACAATTCTAAATCTAAATTTTATCCTCAAAGAAGAAAATGTAAAAGTAGAAGGGGAAATATAAAGAAATAGAAGAGGACAAAATTAGAAGCAAAGCTAGAGGGCAAAGAAAGATTAGGTGAATTTTGGTAAACTAGTAAAGAAGGCAGGAGTGAAAGAAAGAAGGAAGAAATAAAAACAAGTACAGAATAGAATTACAACAAAAATAAACAATGTTCACACTCATATAAAAACAAGAACAATCAAGGAAAAAATAGAACAAAACAAAAGCAAAATAAAACAACGGAAAAATACCCACTTCGGGGCATGTCTCTGCAGTAACTGGTAGAGGGAGTGGGCACACAGAGCCCATATCTGTGTTGATTAACCCCAGCAAACCAGCTGTGGATTTACAGAAGCATAGTGGATAATCCCAACAAGCCTGTACCTTTAATTCCACTGAAGTTCAGGCTGTTTTCTGGCTCTCAGGCTGGAACCTGATTGGTTCAGCCTGCAAAACTCTCCATCCCTCCTGCTGCTTGGCACTTGGCTCTTTCATCTCCCACCAAGCTGAACTCGGTTCCACCTTACCATGACACCGGGAACCACTAATAGAGCGAGCCCACAGCTGCTCTGAGTTCCAAGCTCAATCAGCCCCTCTCCAAGATGGCTACCGGCACACCACCCCCTTCTAGGGGACAGCTCAACCCAAATAACTACAGTACATTCCATCTACTGCTCTGTTCCACTGGCACACCTTTCTGCATAGGCTTCTGGAGCTGCCAATAATCTCCACACAGCTACATGTTAGAGCTGCACCTCTCATGCAGAGAATCAGGTCGGGGAGAAAACACCACTTGCCACCTCCTTCTTTGTGTTAAGGTCTCTCTCTTTGCTCTCCTTGTAGGCTTCAATTCTCACTTCAGATCTTTTGTAGATCCTGGGACCCACTTCTCTCCTTCTTCTCTTCTTTACGTTGCTGTAGTCCAGCATCTGGACACCAAATGTCAGACAGGCTTCTTTTGTGCTGTTAACCACTCTGCTGTCTTCCTGGACGTGCCCCCTTTTACAAAGTGCAAGTTAATTTGTTCATTTTTCTTTATATTTGTGTTTGCTTTATTACACATTTTGTATAATATTGCAGTACTATAATCATTTTAAATATATATTTTTGGGTTGTGGTGCAAATCATATGAGTTTCCATTATTTCTTATGGGGAAATTCACTTTGATACCTAAATATTTGGAATTAAAGCATGTTTCCAAACAAACTGTGCTCACAAACTAAGGTTGTACTGTAATGGATCTCTCTCTCTCTCTCTCTCTCTCTCTCTCTCTCTCTCTCTCTCTCTCCTTCTTCCTATTTCTCTTCCTGCCCATCATAAAGGAAGCAGCCTCCTCCTCCACCGCCTGCTTCCACCATGATACACCATGCTGTTACAGACCCAAAGCAACAGGGCCAAGAACATATAGACTGAAACCTCTGAAACTACAAGCCAAAATAAACCTTTACTTCTTTAAGTTGATTTATCACAGATATTTGTTAGTCACAAAAGAAAGCTAACACAGTCTTTCCCAAAAGTTAATATAAACTAGTTCATTATGTCTGAGTCTCTGGTTTTTTCTTTCCAAAGGAACTGAGGATTTCACTTTCTTTTCTTCTTAAGAAACACTGATTTGAGGGAAGGCCATGCATAGCTAGTTGTGATTAATAACACACAATCATTCTGTGAAAATTACTCTTTTAATAAATATGTTCAAGTGTATTTTACCATAGATATCTTCAAAATCTCTCACCAGCCATTCGTCTTAAATATTTTTATTTAATCATACTTCAAAGTACTAAAAATCCATGTATTTCCCATGACAAACCCATGACAATAACCAGTATGAACATTTCCCTGTGTAAATGCCTTATGACATCAGTATTTTCTCTTTATTATTATTAAAGTATTTTTTTATCATTGGCTGTCATATGTTTTACACTTGAGAGAAACTAGTAAACAGCAACAAGATAAAGAAAAGTTTTGAACAATCTGGTCATTTGGTCAATCACTTACGTTATGTAAGAATTACCTGATATTTTATTAAATTAACTTATGGCTAAAGCCTTGTTGAGTAGCTACAGAAAACCAGCCTCCAATTCAACGAGAAATGGGAAAGTTTGAGAAAATCTGAGCTGAACACAAACCAACTAGGCATCTATTGATCTGGCTGTTTTTCTATTGTTAATCAGAAATTGACTTCTGCAGTCATTTTACATAAAAAACAGATCAAAGCAAGTGGGAGTATTTGGAATATTCTAATATTTACCTAAAAATTTGGTATTATATGCTGTTTATACAAATGTAAATATTAAGTGGAGTGTTGCAGTAATTATCTGGATAATTTACAACCTCATGATATGCTATCAAGGAAAAAGGGTAGAAAGGGGAATAAAGCCTCCAGTTACTCATTAAAAATTCATTACCTCTATTTTAACCACTATTAGTTTCCAAATAAAATGGCTCATTTAGATGACAAGAATCTCTAAAGAAAATATTTCAATGTTGTTATGTCAAATTGTTTTTCAGAGCATTTGAAACATAATTACATTTATAAAAAGAGAGCATATCTGTCTGTGAACCACAAGTAAAACTATCTAAATTATTTAGGCTTTTGTACAGCATCAAGCTGGCCCAAATGCAGGTTCAAATGAGAAGCAATCAAGTAAATTCTGCAATGTGTTTGGAAGTAAAGCAGTTGCAAAACACGCACAGTAGTTATGTCAAAAACATAACAAACAATTGATTTGAACAAGGAAGCACAGTTGAAATCATTAGTTCATGGATCATCGATACCATCGAATTATTTACTTTAGCCATGACATTAGATTTATTAAATCTTTATTGCTACTGAAAGCTGATGGAATACAAGTTAGAAATAAAATCTCAGATCTTTCTCCCCACCTATTTAGCAGTCACAGGCACCATCCTGGCTTAGGATAAGATAATGAAGCCAGCTCTGAACAATGGAGCAGCCTTTTAAAGTCCAGGCCAACCTCTCATACATGTATAAAATTTTCTTTTTGAGGGAGCCACACATCAAGCTTTCTTTCAACAATTTAATATGAAAGGTTGCATCACACTAATTCGTTCATGAGTTCACACCTTTGAACAGGTTGAATAAAGTAAAATTAACCCACCATCTGTTCCTGATGCTTGTTTAATTTTGGAGGGAATCTAAAATTTGACTAAGTCTGTAAGAGAATCTGAGAAAAATGTAAACAAAGCCTCGTAATTTAAAATTGACTAAAGGCATGTTTCTCTTCATTCCACACAATCTGCTGTCTTCCAGCTGTGCTTGCTCAATTCTGCATTGCTCCAAAAGCCTCAGTGTCACAGCAGTGAACAGGCAGGGTTCAGTGGAGGCGAGACTGGGCAACCAGGCCTGCCCCCAGCATACAAATGAGCACCATTCTGAAAACATTAATAATGCAGCACACACAAGGTAGGCAGCTTGGCATGGCTCTGCATGCATGAGCAGAGGCAGCTGGGACCAACCAGCCAGAAGGTGTCTGCACAATCTGACTGTCAGAAAATGCCCAGTCTCCTAATCGCCAGTCTCCTTTCCTGTCACCCTCAAGGGCTTCATGAATAAAGATGAAGGGCAAACACTTTCTGCTTCTCTTTAGTACCTCAGCAGGTGCACACTTAATAAACTTTCTTATCTCTTTGGGTACAAATGACCTCAGAGATTCAGAAGACCCAAAACTGTCATTATTTTTTTCTCCATTCATCTGCAAGAATGTGTCCAAGTCACTGAGGAAGGGAATAAAATTCATGGATGACAATAGTAAAAGAAACAAACTAATCTCCAAGAGATGCAGAATGTCCACACAGAAAATATCCAACCACAACCACAAATGTGCCCTACTCCTTAACAGTCCATCTGCTGTGCTCACCAGACAAAATCCACCAAATTCAATTTTTTTATGTGTTAGCATATGATAAGGAGTAGCAACTGTCTCCATTAAGACACACAGACATTCAGAAAAAAAAAATTGGATTATACACAGTGACAGCCAGCCTTAAATCCTGGGGCTAAAGAAAACTCATGCAAATTTTATATGCAGCCACTACAAAAGATCAAAAAGGAATTGATTTTATATCACAATGCACAGATTATGAGCTTTAACAGAACCACAATTACTATTAGAACATAAAGATATGGGTGAGTTAAACACATACTTTAAGTTACAAGCATCCAAAAGTAGATTTGTTTTTATGTACACCAGCTTCTTTCATCCTAAAATGAGTAGCAATAGTCGTTGATATTTGCTAAACTTTTGGAATAAATGGGTGACTTAACAATGGTAAATTTTAGATATCAACACTGACTGGGTCTCTCTTTTTTCCTAAAGTTCTCTATCCCCTTCAATGGAACAATTGAGATGGCTTACTACACACACACAAAAAACACTACAGTAAAATAGAAATGGGGGCAAATCATGAAATTCTAGGGAAATACAAGCTAAAGCAGAAAGACAAAGTGAAAACAAAATGCAAATATATTGTCTGCATTTCATAAGGGCCTGTCAAGTTGCTTCAAAGCTTCTTGAAAGCCAACGATAAAAAGAAATCTTGACTCAGCAAACTTTACATTGCTACCAACACAATAAAACATCTATTTCCTCAGAGGAGCAAAATTAGTATCCAAGGTAAAATAAGATTTTCATATGTACTTTTCAGAGGGGTGTGCCATCTTGCTGTTTCCCCGCCGGCTTTTCCCATAGACTCTCACAGCTTCCTCTCTGCTTTCAAGAATGGTCTTCCTCTGCCATCCCCAGGCCTCGTTCCCTCACCAACTCCAGCTTTAACTCACATATCATTGTCCTGGTGAGGTTGTCCTCTTCAAACATTAAAACAATATATCCGCAAGCTCACCACTATACTATTGCCCACCTTATTCTGGCTGATCTTTCTGCATAGCACTCCCTCTCTTATGACACACCATAAAACATTTGTTTTATGCATTGTTCCCCACTAGCAGCCAGAATATAAATTTCTTGACATCAAAATTATTCTGTTTTGTTCACTATTATATTTGGGTTAGGGTAGGTTTTTCAGGTACATTATTGAACAAATGGATAAACAAGAAATGTTCTCAATAGTATTATTATGACAAGGCCAATAGCTTCTCAAGTGAGGTAA
Source organism: Dolichotis patagonum (assembly GCA_004027295.1). Classification (NCBI taxonomy): domain Eukaryota; kingdom Metazoa; phylum Chordata; class Mammalia; order Rodentia; family Caviidae; genus Dolichotis; species Dolichotis patagonum. The sequence continues at coordinate 3,064 of PVJX010023484.1, read as the reverse complement.
TTCCACTAGAAAAATAATTTGTTTAACTATACAGGCACTTAGGTTGTTTCCAAGATCTGGCTATTACAAATTGTGCTGCTATAATCGTGGGTGCACATATATCACTGTGGTATGATGTTTTCAGATCTTCTCGGAATATGCCTAGAAGTGGAATAATAGCTCAGTCAAATGGGATTTCCAAACCCAGCTTTTTGAGGTATCTCCAGACTGACCTCCACAATGGTTGCACCAGTCTACACTCCTACCAACAGTGCAGAAGAGTTCCTTTTTCCCCACAGCCTCTCCAACACTTGTTGTTGGTAGTTTTTTTCTATCCTGGCCATTCTTTCTGGGGTGAGATGGAATCTCAGTGTGGTTTTCATTTGCATTTCTCTCATGACTAATGATGATGAACATTTTTTCATGTATGTATTTGCCATTCGTATGTCTTCATCTGAGAACTGTGTATTCATTTCAGATGCCCATTTTTGGATTGGGTCTTTGAATTTCGCGGGTCTGATTTTTTAAAATTCTTTATAAGTTCTAGACAGAAGGGCTTCATCTGAGGGACAGTACATTAAGATTTTTTCCCAATTTGTGGGTTTTCTTTTCACTCTGCTGGAAATCTCTTTTGACATGGAGAAACTGAGGAATGGATAAAAAAAGTTGTGGCATTTTCATACAATGGAGTACTACTCAACTATAAAGAATGATCACATTGAGATATTTATAAATAAATGGAGGCAACTTGAGACCATGCTCATAAGCAAAATAAACCAAACTCACATGTGTAAATACCATATTCTCCCTAGTATGAGAGTTGGTAAGTGTATATAAGATTTTATGCAAATCATGATTTCCCATTTCACTGCTTTGAAGTCTTTCAATGTTTTCATTCATCAGTTGGAATGGTTTTATTCTGTTTTATTAGACTTTATTATGTGTGATTGTATGAAAAGCTGTTTTGAAGGAAACAAAACATTATGACAGCCATTGCTGATTTAATATCATCTTCCTTAGAAGTCCTACCATGCTTCTACTCTGCTATTACCATTGGTTCTATCATGTTGTATCTTATTTGGATTTTAATATATGTGATAGTATAAACAAATCTTTTTATTGAAAATGAGATATTATAGTAGCCATTGACCATAGTTATTCGGTTCAGAATGTCCTATAATTCTTTCATTCTCTTGAATGGTTTTATACTATTGTGTTATGTTTGATATTACTATATTTGAAACTGTGCTCAACTATAGCAGAGACAGAGATATTTTGATAGCTACTGTTAATGTCTGGTTGTCTTATTGTAAAGTGTTGTGTTGCTTATGTTGTTCTGATCTGCTTTGTTCTGCCCTCTTTTGTTTTATTCTCTTTAAAATAAAAAAATATAAATAAAATAACAGTCACCCAGTGATGTGTCTTGATCCATGGTCAGTCTTAAAACAACTAAAGTGGCTCCTAATCATATCTGGTAAGACATTCTTTTGAGATTCAAGAAGAAGATAAATCCACTAACACAACTGCCAAGGTTTGAATATTTGTTTCCCTTCCATATGTTGAAAATTAACCACCAATGACTAGGATAAAGAGGCAGGGCCTTTAGAAAGCAATTAAATTGAGAAGTTGGAGCCCTTGCAAATGGGATTAATGACCTTACAAAAGAGATGTGAGAGAGCTGTTTGCTTTTTCTGCCTTTTTGCCAGGTGAAGGCAGGACACTTGAGGCACCATCTTGGAAGCAAAGATTGAGTCCTCACCAGACATGGAACTTGCCAGCAGCTTATTCTTAGACTTTCAGCCTCCAGCACTGTGAGCAATAAATTTCTGCTACTTACAACTTACCTAATTTCAGGCATTTTGTTAAAGTAGAACAAGGAAGAGAACAGTGCTGTGCAACAGAAATAGGATCCAAATGTATAAAGCTGAATTTTCTATAAAACACATTTTTAAATAAAATTACATTTAATTATGTTTTCACATGCCTTCATTATCATTTCAATGCATAGTGAATATAAAATATTATTCAAGAGATTTTATTCTTTTTTATAATAAATATTTGAAAGTTGGTGTCTATTTCATTTCTACATTCCAAGTGTTCAATAGTCCAGGGGTCATATTAGATAGTACTGTTCTAACCAAGTCTCACATATGCCCATACACAGAATGTTTCCAATATAATTTGGGGGTTCCAGTTGTTCTCAAACTCATCTGCCACATAATAGATCCTAGTAAAGAACTTTTAATGGGACAGAAAGAAGATAACCACTAGAGATCAGGTAATTATCCTACAAGAAGATCTAATTCATTCCTTCACATATTCTTTCATCCAATAAATATGTGAATTTCTTCCCAAATCCTTCACATTGGAGGAGAATTAATGTAAATACATCAAATGAAAATGTAGTCATTTCTGCCTCTCCTATTCCAGGAATTCAGAAAGGAATTCAGTATCCTCATATGAGAAATTGGCTTTTCCACAGAAATCCTGGGGTTCAACCCAATCTAAATATAATTCTTAGCCTCTTTGTAAAATGATGTGCCTTGAAGTCTGTAATTGCCGCATTGCTCATACAATGCTTTTTGGAAAAGAAAGAATTCTAAAGTTGTATAGATAGCAGTCATCAGCCATACAATTAAATTGTTCTCTCTGGCGGGTTTGATCATACCTAACATCACCAAAGTATAACCGTGACTTATATTTCATCATCACCTACAGATTTGCGAAGTCTTAATTAAAATATTATTTTCTTTATGTGTGATAGTTCAAACAAATTTTTTCTTTTTTATCAAAAATGAGATATTGAGATATTGATATATTGATATTGATATATTGATCATTTTATCAAAAATGAGATATTGATATATTGATCATTTTCTGTTATTTGGTTCAGAAAGCCCTGGAATTCTTTCACTATATGCATGGCTTTATACTATTGTGTTATGTTTGATATTATTGTAATTGAAACTATGCTCAACTATAGCAGAGTAAGAGATATGGCATTAGATACTGTTGATGTCCAGTTGACTTAATGTAAAGTACTGTGTTGCCTATGTTGTTCTCTTCTGATCTGCTCTGTACTGCC